>PVIY010013819.1:0-58205 GCA_004026745.1 Myrmecophaga tridactyla | reverse complement strand
AAAGGCCGCTGGCTGGTGGACTCTGCTTCTTGTGGCTATGTCGTTCTGCTCTGCTCTCTTCGAATCTCTCATTCTCCAAAATGTTTCTTCTTTTATAGGACTCCAATAAACCAATCAAGACCCACCCAAATGGGCGGAGACATGTTGTCACCTAATCCAATTTAACAGCCACTCTTGACTAAATCACATCATCCAGGGAGATGATCTGATTACAGTTTCAAACATACAGTATTGAATACGGACTACTCCACCTTTATGAAATGGGATTTTGATCAAAACATGGCTTTTCTAGGGGGCATACCTCCTTTCAAACCAGCACAGGTAACAAGTCAGCTTAGAAAGAGAAAGGCCACATCTGAGCAACAAAAGAGTTCTCTAGGGGTGACTCCAGCATAATTAGAAGTAGGTTTAGCTTCTCCTCTGCTGGAGTGAGTTTCATAAGAGGAAGCCCCAAGATCGACAGCCTGGCCTATCAAAATGGCAATCTCCAACACTTGTGAGAATAGCAGGTCATCTCCAGGTATGGGAAGTTTAATATTTCCATATTTTCCCCAGTCCCTTAAGGGGACTTTGCAAATACTTTTTAATCTTCTGCCAAGATTACTCTGGGATGTATCCTTCCATTGCTTTTGTGGGACTATTTCCATAGCAAATTGAAAGAACAAGCTATTATATATTTATACACTCACATACACATATAGATACAAACATGTATCAAATTAAAAGATAATTATCAGGTTTTATTGTGATAGATCAGATGTTAAATTTAATTATAGCACTTGGGGGAATAATAGCAACGATTTGGGGGAATATTTAAATAAGGCTATAAACCTGGGTAAGTGAAAAGCTGGAAGAAATAAGAGATCCAGTTACTGTAGACGAGCTACATCACAGTAGCTCCCATTGAGTAGTACACTTTAACATCTTGGATAGCTGGTTGGCAATTCTTCTTTCTCTCTTTTTTTTTAAACTTTTTTTTTATTGTATAGTATAACATACATATAAATCAAAGAAATAAAAAAGCAATAGTTTTCAAAGCACTCTTCAACAAGTGGTTACAGGACAGATCTCAGAGTTTGTCATGGGCTACCATACGATCCTCTCATATTTTTCCTTCTAGCTGCTCCAGAATATAGGAGGCTAGAGGGCTAAATACTTTTTTATCATCACAATCGACTTTTTTCCTTCTTTTTTTTTGTGAACAATAACATAATACAACAAAGCTATAAATTTCAAAGCACAGCACCACAATTAGTTGTAGAACATATTTCAGACTTTGACATGGGTTACAATTTCACAATTTTAGGTTTTTATTTCTGGCTGCTCTAAAATACTGGAGACCAAAAGAGATATCAATTTAATGATTCAGTATTCATATTCATTTGTTAAGTCCTATCTTCTACGTATAATTCCACAATCACCTTTGATCTTTCCATACCTTTCTTTGAGGTGGTTTGGGCTATGGTAATTCTAAATTTTTTATATTGGAAGGGTCTGTCACTAATATGGGATAGGGAGATGCAACTATCTGATGTTCTGGAGATCCTGGGCTAGGTTTCAGGGCTTCTCTGTACCAGGGACCCATCTAGAGGTTGTAGGTTTCTGGAAAGTTACTGTAGTGCCTGGATCCCTTGTGGAATCTTATATATTGCCCTAGGTGTTCTTCAGGATTGGCTGGAATGATTCTGGTTGGGGGTTGGCAGGTTATGATAGGTAGCAAGGTCTACTTGAAGCTGTGTAAGAGCAACCTCTAGAGTAGTCTTTCGATTCTATTTGAACTCTCTCTGACACTGATACTTTATTAATTACACTTCTTTCCCCCCTTTTGGTCAGGATGTAATTGTTGATCCCACGGTGCCAGGTCTGGATTCATCCCTGGGAATTATTCTTTATTTAATCATTCAAAAAACCATTTATGGGGCGGCTGCCGTGGCTCAGCAGGCAGAGCTCCGACCTGCCGTGCTGGAGGTCTGGAGTTCGATCCCTGGTGCCTCCTGCCCATATGCAAATTTAAAAAAAAAAAAAAAAAAACCATTTATGGAACACCTACATATGTAAGGGAAAGTACTGTTCTAGATTCTGGAGATACAAAGATTAACAAAAGCAACCACTTCACTTTCTAGAAGTTCATATACTGCACTATATCAGTGTTCTTAAGTTGTTCTGTTTTATGGATGGATTTTTTTTTATACCTAACTGGTATAAAAATTTTTTTAGTTTTTTTTTTTTTTTTTGGTTTGTGGTTTTTTTATGTTTGTTTTCGTAGTTCCTGGAAAGGTATTACTATGCACAAGGAGGGGGCTCAATCTTTCTTGGGAGCCACTTCCCTCATGGTGGCCAGCATGCCTTTTGGCTGCTCTTCCTTTTGCAGCGCCACTCGCCTGGGGTGAAGCCACCCACCTCTCTGATCATGTCCCGCAGGGACTGGGTGCTGGGCGGGGCGCCTGGGCTTGCTGGGGCTCTTGGCTCTGGGTCTGACACGGGCCACGGGTTAGCATCGAGCTGAGGCTGCTGCTCCTCAATGGCTGCCACGACAGAAGGCCATAGTGTTGGTTTTAAAATTGGTTTTAGATAAAGATGTATCATTAAGTGTTGTTCACCATTTCCTTATAACCCAAATACACACTTTATAATTTGTTTCAGACTTTTTCTTGAAAAAATTAATACTTTTTTTTTTGGGTAGAAATTTCTGTAACTTATCTACATTGAAAAAAATAGAAATCACATGTACTCTTACCATGCAGTGATAATCACTGTTGGCATTTTCTTCTGGAAGTTTTTTCTATATGTTTGACTTCAAGTAACAGAAAACCCAACTCAAACTCGTTTAAACAATAACGAAAATGGATTGGCTTACGTGAATTAGAAGTCTGCAGGCAGGTTGGCCTCCAGTGAGGCTTGATACCACAAGCTCAGTATGTTATTAATAATCCTATTTATTTCATTCTCTCTGCTGTGTCTTCCTTGGTGTCTGCATCATTCTGAGATGGGCTCTTCTCATGATCCCCAATTTGGCTGATATCATCTTTCTCCCGTCCGGGTGGAAAGAGAAGTGCAAGAAGTCCTGAGATGTCATTCTGTTGAACTAGCTCAGGGCCAGTGCTCACCTTGAAATAATCAGTGAGTCCAAAGGGTTGGAGAGCCTAAGTTAGTTACATTACCTGTGAAGGCTGAGTGAAATCAACATCTGGAAGCAAATGAATTCCTAAAGAGAAATCGATACTGTTATAAGAAGAGGGAGGGGGTATTTTTAAAGAAACATGAAATGTTTGAAAAGAAATTTGAAATCACATCAGACATTCAAATAACACATTCAAATAACCTTTAAATCCTTATAATCTTATTTTTTTCTTCTTTACTCATCTTTGACTTTAGGGATGACTCAGAATTTTTACTTTATAACAATGAAGATCATCCTCAAAATTTCAGTAGGGATTAGCAAATGGGCATTAAAAATTATGATGTAGATCTATATTTATTGGTAAAAAATACAATAAATCATTAAATTAAAAAGGAGGGCACTAAAAATCATGTATAGTATGAGGCTATTTTTGTTAAATGATCTATATAAATGCATAGAAAAAATTATACATATATAGTAAAATATTAAGAGAAATTATTCATAGGTGTTTGATGTTCACTTTTTTATTCCTTTCTGTATTATCTGAATATTTTATAATTTCTAATTGTATTATAAATAATTGTATTACTTTTCAAATCAGGGAAAACATTAGAGCTACTCCATTTTGGAAAAAGTAAAATTCACCCGGAATCTATATGTGTATCACATTTACCTCAATATATACCCTACGTGACCTTTGTCACTGTATCAAACCACTTGGTATACTTCTGTCAATCTCAAACGGCTGGAATTAAGGGAAATGGAGGTATCAGTGTGTTTGAAGGCTACAGGTCCTACTTATATGGAAATGGAAATTTGAAGATTAATTGGCAGTTTTTCCTCCATTAGTCTGTATAACTTTTAGCTTTTCTCCCCCCCCCCCTTTTTTTTTGGTGGTTGTTGTTAATAATTGTAAGTCAGCATCTCAATAGAATTATTACCAGATAAGATAGTAGAATTAAATAATTTTCTTTTGGCATTTATTGGTAATCGCCTAAGGATGACTTTTTAATGAAGTCTTTCTTCTCTGTGTGCACTTTGTTGCCAGAGTTTCACTCCACAAGCTGCCCTTCTCAGAGAACTCATTCACTGTATACAGATGTGTCTTCAAACCACAGCTTTAGCTTTGCTGTTTCTCTTTCTTGAGTTCTGTTTCCCCTGTAGGTGTCTACCAGAAATTTCTACTTGGACGTGCTGATACCTCCACGAGCAGTTAGTTCACAGGACAGTGAAGGCTTTCATTTCCATTCCTTGATAACTTCTTCAACAGAGGAGGCTGATCTGGATAATTTCTCTAGGTTTCAGATTTTAGGTTTAAAACCAAATTCAGGGCGGGCAACGGTGGCTCAGTGGTAGAATCCCTGCCTGCTATGCCAGACATCGGGTTCGCTTCCTGCAGCCTGTCCATGAAAAAAAAATCAAATTCATCTCCTTGTATCTCCTCCCCCTATTGTCATATTTCTTTTGTTTTCAGATAATAGAATGATAAAAAAAATTAATGGAATTTTAGAACTGGAAAAGATGCCAGAGACTCTCCAGTTAATGATGCAAAGCCAGATAGAGATTTTACAAAGGCTAGGTATTTATGGAGATATTATGTGGGATACACTATAAAAAATTTTAATTTTTTTAAATTTTAAATTTTTTAAATTTCAAATAATTTTGATTCTTAGGACTAATTCAATTGTAACCAAGAAGTTAAGAATTGACAAATAATTAAGACAACTGAATCATTACATAGATAGCTCTTTCTTACCTTCTAGTATATTGTAGAATAGCTAAAAAGAAATACCTGAAATTACTGAAACACACTGAACCCAGGTGTCTTGATCTTTGATAACGATTGTACAACCATAAACCCTTTATCTTGTAATTGTAAAAACCTTGTGACTGGACCCACTTGTACCTTCTTATCCTTTTTTACAATGTTGGAGTCTTATGATGTTTATTAATGAAACAGCCCCCGATGTTTATTAATGAAAAAACTTGTCCGCCTAGAACTAACCCAGCACAGGTTCTAAACTATCTCATTAGACAAAGCTAGAGCTAACCTAGTTGGCCCATCTGACATATGCAGTAGTTTAAATGTTAACTTATAAGTGACCTATACCTAATTAAACTACTAAAAATCATGTCCATCATCATACTAAGCCTGCCACTTTCTTATGTCATTCTATGACTAAGCATGTAATCAATCTGCTCATGCTCAACAATTAATCATCTCTAACTTTCTCATCTCTAATCATTATACTCATTATCCTAAAACCTGCTGTTTTAGTTTGCTATTGCTGCCAGAATGCAATATACCAGAAATGGACTGGCTTTTATAAAATCCCCTTTATAAAACTGTAAAGTTACAGCTTTACAGTTCTTCAGAGAAAAGGCAGGTAGCTTTCATCTGAGTTCCTCTGTCATGTGGGCAGACACGGTAACATCTGCTGGACTTCCCTCCTGACTTCTGGGTTCAAACGCCTTTCCCCAGGGTGGTTCCTTTCTGCATCTCCAAACTTCTGGGTCTGAGCTGCTGAGTTCTCTTCTAACCTCTTTTATACCTCCAGCTAATTAAAGTCACTTATTGTGAAGTGACTCCCACAGAAGTCATTCAGTCATAGATGAACTTCACACACTGATAAGTCCACAGCGATAGAACTAGGCACCCTCACCTGGCAAGCTGACACCTGAACCTAACTACCACACCCGCCCATCTTTCCATACTTTAAAACTATCAGAGTTACTGCAGATCAAGGGCTGATAGGTCAGCTGTTCTTGCTTTGGTAGTAATAACCTCTCCTTATGAAACCCCAGTGCCATAGATGGGCTGTCATGTCCATCAGGCAGACAACCCCACGTTTGATCAATATCACAATTACAGAGTTTATTTGGGCTTCAAAGGGGAGCACTTTATTTGGGGACCTCTCTAAATTTTCCAACATAACCAGTTTCTTCTCTGTATCAAGTAGATATGAATGTACATTCCTCCACAAAAGAAATACTAGAGGCCACGGATTGAGTGCTTAGTCTAATTCAAGCACAGTGCTAATAGTTGTTTCAGTATCTTTCGATTTAGGAAAGAGGTCAAAGTCACACTGTCCTGGGAAGGTGGGAGGATTCTGACCTAGGTCTGAGTACAAGTCCTTGATTTTAAAGCCTATGATATAAAAAGGACTAGGATGCCCAAGAGAGGAATTGGTCGATTGTACGAGGCTGGAGTTAGAGGAAAAGAAGAGGCCTCACAAGGCAGAGCCCTCTACCAGCGCCTGCCGCGGACAGCGAGACTTCGGCACGCAGGCGCCATCTTGCACTCTGGTGGCCGGAAGTCCCGACGCCCAGGCCTGCGGCTCGGGGCCAGCGGGCTGGACCGGGGGTGGGGCTGGGGCGGGGCCGCGCGGCTGCGGCGGGGCGGAGCTGACCCGCGCGGCCGGCACCTCACTTTCCCGAACGTGCCTGGACTTCTTCATCCTTACTAGGTAGCGCTCGGCCGGGAGGGTCCCGGCGGGAGATGACGAAGATACCCTGTCTGCCCGGCCCTCCGCGAGTACCGGCTCCCTCCTCCTTGCGGCCCGGGGGCTACAGACCTGGCAGGTGAGCTGGCTCCGCAGGGCGCGGACCTGGGGGTCCTGGCTTGGCCTTGTGAGCACCTGGTACCCCGGCGCCTCGGGTCTAGGCAGGTGGGCAGCGCCCGGCCCGCCGCGCCCTGGCCCGCGGCCAGCCCGCCTATGGGACGAGCCAGGCCGTTCGGGAAGGTTTGCGTAGGGGAAGGGGTGGCTTGTCCCCCCTGGTGACAGCACTGCTATCCCCCATTTTTGGCTAGCGCTCCATTCGCAGGCGTTCATTCTGTCGTTCTCCGATTCTTCACTTTATCCCGAGGTTAGTCTCAGTATCCGCCCTTCCTTAGCTTTGAGCCAAATGTTGGTTGCTGCCCCTTTTGGAAGGATGTCAGTAACCGTGACGTTGTGACACATGCCCTGGGGGGGGGACTGAGCAACATCTTTTTCTCGTCCCAGGCACAGTCCTCAGGCTGTCTCGCCACTTCCACTGCTGCCTTCCCGGGCCGTTGGGTGGTACCTGCTGTCTGGTTTAGCTTCCTTATCTTGGAAGGCCAAAGTCTTGGCTCTGCCGACAGAAGGAGGAGAAGAGGAAGTGCCGTGGGTATCCAGGGAGGACATTTGGTCCTCTGCGAGGCGGTGGGAGTGGGTGGCTGGCGTGGCTGTTGATGCTGAAGAGTACCACTCTATTAGGCTTTTCAGACGGGATCGAGGATAGTGGGTGTTTAGAAACTGTCGGCCAGAGAATTCAAACTTTCTCTTTGAAGTTAGCCAGACCCTTCCCGTCCCCATTTTTCACTTAATAATGTTATTTACAATTTCAGTGATCGTTGATGTTATCTAAACCAAATATGAAGTGACCAGGAAGCTTTTTATACATAGCATTTCTCCATTCCCTGCCGCAGTGAGAAATCTTTTACAATGAGAAATCAACCTGTTTGTTCCACAAATAAGATGAAAACAGTGGATGTGATTTTTTTTTAACTTCCCCTGGTCTAGCTCCTGTTCATTTAAAAAGAATGCTTTAGAAAGCATGTTTTCCTCCCCTTTAAAAAAGATTAGGATGAAGTAAAACTTTTAAAGTTATTTTTGGTTATTTATTTAGACTTTCATTCTAGCAGCAGGTGGTGCTTTTATAATACTGAAAAACCTTATGGGAAGGGAAGATTACTGTTTGAAGTTTTTCACTTAATTCTTAACTAATTAAAAGTGAAACCTCGGCATTGCTACAACTACCTGGCTATCACTTTGAGAATAAGGAAGAGCTCTCTCTTCACAGCTAACAACCATTTATCCATTTAAGATCAACCTAACTTAAACTCCTCTTAATTGTTTGGTATAAAAACAAAAACTGATAATGCTGTGACCCATCCTATCCCTCTGTTTTGGTTTTATCTCTAATACCAAGTATGTTTGAAGAACTAGTATAGGATAGCAAACTGTACTTAAATTGTTACCATTTGTATTATTATTATTAAGACTAAAACTCCTAATAGCAATTGCTACCATTCCTTGAGGAGCTTACTTACTTTGTGATAAGCTATGTATAAAATCCCCAACCCTCATGTTATGTCGCTAAGGAGGTTTTCCCATTCATTTTACAGTTGAGGAAACTAAGGTTCAGGGAAGCTAACTTGCCCAGAAGGTTGATCAGTGAGAAGGCCCAGAATCATGTTTAGGACTGTTTGTCTCCAAATCCCTTGCTCTTTTTACTGTGTTACTGCTTATATAGTTAAAACCATTGGTTAAAAAATTATTGGAATATATTGATTTATTAGTGTGGTACAAATAAGTGGTTGTGAGAAGTATGAATTATTAATTCATTCAGGCACACTTTAAAAAACACCATTGACGAGCTTATCACCTTATTCTTTAGCACTGCCTTTCATTATCCACATCTTTAACTGCTCCCAATGGTTAATGCCTTTGTTTAACTGTTTACCAGCTCCTTACTTCAAGTATGGGTACTTGTACCAACCAGCAATTTTCCCAGGATGTAATTTGACTCTTATTTGGTAAACTTTTAAGTATGTGAGTATTATAGGTTTCGTGTATTGACCACTCCTATCTAATCCTGGTAGAAAAATATTTGTCCTAATCCAGATTAATGTACATTTTTTTTTAATGGTTCAGTTTATACCAGGGGCTTATCTCTTACACACCCCCACCTATCAGTTGATGCTGGTCTCTGCCCTGCCATCTGAGTCTTTTTAAATGTGATGTGGGTATTTGAGAACTTAACCTAATGATTGTGAATTTCAGGAAGCTTGAGTTTTTCTTTTCTTTTTTTTAGTTTTTTTTTTATCTTATATAAGAATACTTTAGATGATTAGCCCAGAATAATCACTTCGAAATTGGCAGCTGTCACCATATTAATTTCAAATTACTAATAAAAGCTGATTAGTTGCAGAGCTGTCCAGACCTTATGTTCATTGTGTCCCTGGCAGCAAGAGGGGAGTCTGATCATTATTTTAACCTTAGCATAAAGAATTTGTTCCTTGCGTTAACATTTTCTGAACATCTTTAGAACATTTTACAACATATTTTGTGTTCAACATTTATTAACATCTTTAGAACATTTCAGAACACATTTTGTGTTCTTGGGCCTGTTGCTATAGTAAAAAGCTTAGAATACTTCATCATTTTAGGAAAACAAAAAAAGATTTCTGTCCATGAACTAGACAGTGCTGAAAAGAGAACACTGATCCATTAAAGGGTAATAAAGGTAACTATTTTAATCATTCATCAAAAGGAAAAAAAAAGGGTGTCTCCTGTATGCAAACCTCTGATGTTAGGGACGCAATAGTGAGCAAAAACATGCATCGTCCCTACTTCTGTGGCACTTAAGGTCTAGTGAAGGAGACAGACATCAACCACTCTCAAGCATACTATAATTACAAACTGAGAAAAGTGGCCTAAAGGAAAGGAACATGATTCTATTTGAAAAAGAATCCTGGCCTGAACTGTGTGGTCAGAGAAGCCTTACCTGAGGAAGGTACTCCTGTACTCTGTTATTTGGAGGATAGTAGGTGTTAATTATGTAGAAAGTGATGGCCTGGTGAGTAGAAGAAAGAACATTCTAGAGTGAACTGCGTGTATAGGGTCTCTTTGGCACACAGGGACTATGGGCTTTCAGGAAGGCCCCTGTGTCTGTTGTAAAAGGAACTAAAGGTAAGTTGATGGGACCATCATTCTTTCATTCTCTCTTTTATAGTCTAACAAAAGTTAACGATAACTTAACCAGATTGATTCTAAGGACTTTACTTGAATAACCTCATGTTCTCGTAAGGTAGGTACTGTTATCACCATTTCATAGATGAGGAAAGTGAGGCTCAGAAAAGTTTACTGGTTAAAAGATGGTAAATGACTCTACTATACTCTTCCTGTCCTATGCTCATGCGTCACCACAAGCCAGCAAAGACTCTCGTGCCAATATGATTCCTCAAATGTAGCCCTGGAAACTTCTGAACTTCCTGGAGAATGTGGATGTATGTGGACATTCAGCAGAAACTCACTGGGCCCCATGTTCTTATCTGCTTGGTGAAACTCAATTGTGGATCATTGGAGAGGACTATGAGGCATCACTGTAGCTGTAATATTTGTGGATCTTATTTTACTTATGGCTGATACTGAATATAGAACAGTGACATGAACTTTATTTTGAGCTGATCCATGTTTGAGAGTGAAGTTGTTATTGTTAGCCATCCTCTACCCCTCTTTTTTTCATTGTAGTTCTCCCTGGTATTAATTGAAGAATTTATGTGTATTTATTTGGCCATATAAATTAGTCAGTCTAGATTTGCCAGTGTATCATTTCAGCTAGAATTTGTCACATTGAATCTTTTTCTTTTTCTTTTTAGGGATTCGGTTGATATTGGAGAGTGAGAAAAATGGATTCTTTCTCTGATTTACCTACAGAGAACTTCACCATTGCTGACAATATGACCATGATGCCATCTGCAACACTAATGCATGGATTTAATGCCACTAATGGCCCACCTTCAATGTCAATAACAAAGCTTTTTCCAGCTTTATTAGAATGCTTTGGCATAGTCCTTTGTGGCTACATAGCAGGAAGGGCCAATATCATAACGTCAACACAAGCCAAAGGACTAGGAAATTTTGTCTCCAGATTTGCACTTCCAGCTTTATTATTCAAAAACATGGTGGTACTTAATTTTTCCAATGTGGATTGGTCTTTCCTATATAGTATCTTAATTGCCAAAGCATCTGTATTTTTCATTGTATGCATATTAACCTTATTGGTTGCTAGTCCTGATAGTCGATTTAGCAAAGCTGGACTATTCCCTATTTTTGCTACACAAAGTAATGACTTTGCACTGGGATATCCTATAGGTAAGTTATTTTTTATTTTTACAGATTTTAGAAAATTCAAGTGTGTAGGAAGTAACAACATTTATGCTTTTAATTTACCTCAGCTTTGTTACTCTTTTTACTTGAGAAATATTTAATAGTTTTTAAGAAATATGTTAATTATATTTTCCTCAATTTGAGAGTTTGAGGATCCTTCAAACACCAGCTAAAATAAATGGTCATTTCCTAATAAATTTTGTGAACAGTCTTTCTGATACATTCTTTTTCTTCTCAGTAATCACATATGAAAGTTTATTTTCCAGAAGGGTCAGATTTTAATTTAAATTGTAAAAAAAAGGTAGTCATTTGTGTATATAAAAGTAATCATTATTAAATGCTAGCAGTGAGAATTTGAGTGATTTTTTTCCTTCCTTTATTTTTCTTACCATCTAGAATATGTATTATTTTTGCATTAAAAATTGTTTTTGACTTTTCAGTTGACATTAGTTGAAGTTAATTTCTGTTTAAGAACAAAAATGGTGAGGGCTTTTTTATTTTCCAACTTTTTCTTCTTTACCTTTCCAACGCTTTAAGAAGCCTAGTTATATATTTGTATGTGTGTATGTTCTCCCGATGAAATGGTAAACATACCAAGTTGGGATGCTGGTATATGAAGGGAAACATACTCTGTTTTTCAGACCACTCTGTCACCAAGAAAATGTATACCTATTGACTACTTTTAAAACATTTTTAAATTAAAGTTTATGTTGTACTTTGATCTGTTTCATGATGTATTATGAATATATAAATTCATTCATTTACTCATAGGGACCTGTTTGTGCCAGTGACTGTGCTAAATGCTGAGAATACACCCATGAACAAAGTGCTTATATATATTGACCTTAAATTTTAATGGGCATTTCTTGCACTTGAAAACGGTACTTAAGGTGGTTACATAAGTGAATATCCTTCTTCTCAGGAAATGTATATGGCAGAATTAAGTGTTCTAGGAGCTTGATGTATATAACATATGCTCAAGTGCTGAGAAAATAAATTGGTAAACAGACAGATGGATGGATAGACAGCCAAATGGATAGATAGATGGATGGATAGATAGAGTGATACAGCAGATGTGGCAAAATATTCAGATGGTGGATCTGGGTATGTTCTCCATTTGGGATTTGTATTATTTTTGTAACTGTCCTGTAAGTTTGACAGTATTTAAAAATAAAAAGATTTTAAAAATTTAGAGGGAAAATAAATAATTAAATAAAAATTAATATACCATTAGGTGCTGACAAGGACCATTAAAAATAAAATGGTGTTGAGCAGTAAGAATTCGGTGTGCTATATGAGGCCTAATGCAGGCCTCTGATGATATGTTTTCTGAACAGAGACTTGAATGGAACTTTTTGGAAAGTATGATTGAAATCTATCATTAATTTACTTGTTTCTTATCCAGTAGTTTTAAGCCTCCTTCCCCAATTTATTTCATCACTGGCACCAAAAAGATTTTAGTGGATGCTTTCATCTTTTTCCTCCTCTGTCCTTCTCCATCTCACCTACCAGAAATAGAGATATACCTAAGAAATGAAATAACTTATGAGTAGAGCAGGAGGTTTAAAAGAGAGGAAAACCTATAACTAAGTTGTAAATAGAAATTAGATATGTGTTCCTTTAAGTTTATTGAATTTTAAAGTGAAGGATAAACCAAACATTTTAATAAAGACTTGGAAGTAAAAGAGCAAGGAGTTAATATGTTTGCCCATCTCTTCAGGAACATAAAAAAATGTAGATTTGAGAAAGTGTTTGTGTAAAAGGATCTTAGAAGTGGCTCAATACCTCTTATATCAGTAAATATTGTCTTATTTTAGACATGAATTATAAGTATATAGTTTCATGTATCATAGATTAGCATGCCCATAACTAAACAAACTAACATTTGTAACTTTATAGTTTACACAGTGCTTTCTTGTATACTTAACTTGTTTGAGGTAGAGCAGATATTGTTATCCTCATTTTCAAATAAGGAGAACTGCTCGCAGAGGTTGGTTGTCTTATCTAAAGTCACACAGCTCACAGGTGACAGAGTAGGGGCCCAAACCTAGTTCTGGTTCTAAACCCTAGACATTCCCTTATATCACACAGTTATATAACTTGCCCATTTAATTTTGAGAAGACCTAACCAGACTTTGTAATACATTAGTTTGGAGACTCAAAATTTTTTTCCTCTATAATATTCTTAAAATAATCCATAAAATGAGTAGCAGTAGAAAAAGATCTATTAGATTAATCCATTTCCATATTGAGAGGATCTCCAAATAAAAGAAATAATCAGCTATTTTTATCATTGCTTTTCTTTACCACATTAAATCAGTGAACCAAGTAATAGTCATGTTCCTATCAATTTCCCTGATGGTTGTTTTTTAGATTTTTAAGTTGTAATTTTTATGTTTAATTTTGCTTTTTAATCACAAATAATATAAGACTCTCATAACATTAGGTAGCAGACAATATCTTTACCAGAAACCAATAGCATGGACAGAAGTGCTTTCTCACATACCTACAAATTGAAAGTATGGTACAGAATTTTCAGGACCATGTATTCTCTCCTTGATGAGATTATTTGTTGTACGTGCACAACTGCCTTCTGGCCTTGTACAGGGTGAACAAGATGAGTCTTTCTGTAGAGTGGTCTGAGGACCATTTCTGTTTGTTTTGTGGACCTCCCAGGAATTCTCACTCTCTTGTGCACAGATGATTATCATGGGTTAGAAGAAATGTCCTTTTAAGAGTGAATTTGTTCTACAATATCTGTCCAATTTACAGGTGACTCAGGAAATGCTGGCAAGGAGAAGGCAGACAAGTTAATGAATAAAGAGAAAAGACAATCATGTTTCCTTTATCTCTATACTATGACTATGGTAACAGTCTGTGAAATTACATTAAAGTGATTTATCCACACTCAAATGACAGAGTGCATTATTATGGACTGACAAAACCTCACTGTTTTGTAGAACAATTGTTTTTAAAGGTACTTAAAAGAAATCTGAGTGTAAGAATAAACTAAGAATTTACCAGGGTGAAATGTTGATTTCAGCAAATCAGAATGGTTCTCTTCCTCTGTCATTAAAAAGATACTAATAGACCATAGTTAAGTCCTATAATTTATTCTTTAAACAATGCTGATAGCATAAGTACCCTGACTAATCATAATTATGCTCTCATGCTTGAGCTGTAAACAGAAAGGAAATGAAGCATTTAACTATATGCCATTAAATAATAGAATGAGCTTGTCTGGGTCTTTGTGTTCCTTGCTGGGGATTGAAACCCCACAGGAATCAAAATAGGAGCCACAGTGGGTGGTTAATTTTGTCTGTTAGCTCTTCAAAGCTATATAATAATTCCTCATAGTGGGATTCTCCCACTTCCCCAAGAGCCTTATTTATAAGCATTAAATAATTAGATCTTAATAGTTGATATAATGATTATAAATCTAATTTTAGTTAATATAGGTCACTGCTTTCATATGTATTATTTCCAGATTTGAAAAACTGTCTTCAGGTAACAAAAGAAGAGTGATGCCAGTTTATAGATAAAGATGTAATTTGAAGCAGAAATGGACTAAAATTCCTGTGTTGAGCCATATTCTTTTATCGGTTTAATAAGTATTTACTTAATCACAAATTTTGCTGTTCCCACTGGTCTATACCTTTCCTTTGTACATCTGTTTAACTGACTTAAAATATCTCAATAGTAACCTGCTTTATAAATATTCGGACTATGTAAAAGGTAAAAAATAATTTTGGGATATAAAAAGAAACAGATTTACTGATAATAGATATAAATTACGGTGTTACAGAATACATTTTTAAACATTTTTTATTGTGGAATATATGCATAAAATGATAAATTTCAAAATACAGTTTAATAAGTAGTTATAGAGCAAATTTCAAAGTATGGTATGGATTACAGTTTTACAATGTCATGTATTTCCTTATAGCTGTTCTAATACACTAGAAACTAAGGACAAATATCCATATGATAATTCAGTAGTCATAATAATTTGTTAAATATTTCTCTCTGTTACAACTCTTCCCTCTTATTTTATTCTTCTCCCAATCTTCAGGGGTATTTGTGGAACGACCATTCTAATTTCATGTTGAAAAGGGTGTCAGCATTATGGGGTAGGGGAATGCAACTAGTTGATATTCTTGGAGACCAGTGCTTCTGGGTTTCAGGGTTTATTCTAGCATAGGAACAATCTGGAAGTTTTACGTTTCTGAAAAATAAACTTAGTGACTGAAACTTTTATACAGTCTCATGTAGAGCCCTGGGTATTCTTTAGGGTTTTTAGGAATACTGTTGGTTCGGACTTGGCATACCGTGGCAATTTGCAATATCTAGCTGAAGTTTATGTGAGAGTAACCTCCAGAATAGCCTCTGAACTCTGAACTCTCTTAGCCACCTATAGCTCATTTTGTTACATTTCTTTTCCCCCTTTTGGTCAAGAATGTATTGTTGATCCCACATTGCCAGGGCCAGGCTCATCCCTGGTTTGACTCTCAGGGAGGCTTACACCCCTGGAAGTCATGTCCCACATATGGGGGTGGGTAATGAGTTTCCTTGCAGAGTCGGCCTTAGAGAGAGGCCACATCTGAGCAACAAAAGACATTCTCTGGAAGTGACCCTTAGATATAATTATAGGTAGGCTTTGCTACACTGTTACAGAAATTAGTTTCATAAGAGCAAGCCTCAAGACCCAGGGCTTGGCCTATTAACTTGGGAGTCCCTAATGTTTGAGAGAGTATCAGGAATTTCCCAGGTAGGGAAATTTAATAGTTCCATTTTTTTTTTTTCAGTCCCTCAAGGGACTTTGCCTATACTTTTTAGTTATCTACCAACATACCTTGGAATGTATGAGGGTATTACATTAAGCTATATATAATTACAAGATTACTTTCCCAGTTATGGGCTCCATGTGTTTAGGTTGTTTAAATGAACTGACCAGGCAAGTTAAGTTAAGTTAGATATGTGCTACAGAAAATTTAAGTTTTGCACAAAATAAACATCTCTTCCTTTGGTCATCTCTTCCTTTGGTCAAATTTACTAGGTGGGGTTTTAAAATACAGACGCATCATCCTTTACCCTGTATTCTGATTTACCTTACTCCCAACCAGATCAGCCTCATTCTTATCTCTAATTGAAGTCTGATCTCTTTTTCAGCTTCTTTAACAATTACTATATACAGTAATGCTGACTTTTCAGAGCTGTAGAACTCTAACTCGGAGTCTTAGGTGTCACACAAGTAGCAAAAGTTCCAGGAAAATACCAGGTTATAAACATAGAGCACAGCATCTCAGAATTTAAAAGTAAGATTTGAAGCCCAGGGATGAATGTGACTGCTTAAATGCTTACAATCTAGGCCCTAATTTTCTTATATTTCCTAAAAGAGACTATACAATGTTAGTCCTTTTGTTTCTGGCTTATTAAGATGCATTCACATCATTGCATGCCTCACAACTTCATTCCTTTCTGTAGCCACATGATATTCCATCATATTAGAATTCATTTTTATGATGCCTGGACACCTTTGATGTCAATTCATGTTAGCTGGTTCTATGCAGCAAATATTTTCAGATGTGCCTAGCTCTGTGCTGGAGCTTGTGGGTTACCAAATGGAGTCTTCAAGGAACTTGGAGTTTGTTGAGGCAGCTCTAATATGAAACAAAGTACCATAGCCAGCCAGAAAATGGGAGGTCAGTATGTAGATTGAAGAATTGTGGAGGAAGTAACATCTAAGGAAAGTCTTAAGATAGTAGGTAGAATTTGGATGAGGTAGGAGAAAAGGTTTCAAGAAGTTAAGGGGTGATGGTATGACCAACATGTGTAAGTGGTAATTATGAACATGGTGTTTGGTGCAATGATGACATTAAACTGACTGATGGAGATTTTGCATTAAGGAAGAGTAAGAGAAGAATTGCATAAATAAGGTATCAATTGTGGCGAGAACTTTTGAAAGTTAAGATTTAGATGTTATGGTTGGAAGTGAGTAAATGGTTGAAGGGGGTGGTTGAGAAAAAACAAAAGAATATAACTTGGTAAGCTCATTAGGTAATCTAATTTAAGTTTTTTGAGTAGTGGTAGTAGTAGGAATCAAGGAGAAAATACAGAAGATCTGCAAAGTAGAAAGTACTTGGTGATTGGCTAGCTATAGGTAGCAGTTAATAAAGACTATTGCTCAAATTTGCATTGAGCTCTTAAAATAGTATAAAGTGGACTATGTGATGGTGATTCAGTGTGCCAAGAAAGTAAATTTCTAGAAAGAGGCATTAATTTAAGGGGCTTTGAGTAGATCACAGAACTTTAGTTATGAGTTGTCAAAGGTAACAACTGATGTATTGGGGGTGCTTGGGGACAGGCTACTTGGGAAAATTCTTGTACTCAAATTGAAAACACAATGCTTTTCAACACATGCTTCATTTTAAAACATTGAATGGTGGGAAGGTATGAACACCTTTCTTAGAGATATAATCAAAATCAGAAGAAGTGTAGTCCGCAAATTGTTATTAAAAGTGCCACATGCTTTTAAATTATGAAATCTTTTGAATATATGACAGAAAATCACTAAGAGTTATGGAACTAGAATATCTAACTTGAAATCAATAGAAAGAATTTGTGTAATTTCATGTAATAGAATATTTTAACTACTGCTTCATTTGGGGGACATTGTAGACCTCTGTATGTGCATAGCTGAAAAAGGGGGATAAAAAGTAGGATTTAGCTAATGAAAACAGGGAGAACTTCTAAAGGTTATACAATCTAGTTACATAACTTTAACGGAACACGTGCATAATATCACTTGAACTTATGTTTCCTGAGTAAGTAAACAAATATATTTTCCTAACTTGTGTCACCTTATCCCAATGTAAATTGAGAAACCTAATCTTTTACATTTTTCACATGATTGCCTCTCTCCTTGTGGGTGATTGTGGCTGTTCTTTTCTTCTATCTTTCTTCTCAATTTCAAATCAATTATGAATCAGCCTTTATATGCATTAATAGGATAATTTCAGGACCCACTGCCAAAAATGCACTAGAAACCAGGTTGTTTACTCCAAGGCTCTATCTGAATTCCCTGGTCAACCCCAAACCAGGTCAGCAATCCTCATGTCCACTAGGAATCTGCTAGAAGTCTGACCCTCACCCATTTACCCACTCTGCTCTATGCCGACACATCTTATGCAATAGTTAGGGTCTGAAATCATCATGTATAGTCAAATTTTAAAAAATTCTCTTAAAAATTCCAGAAGGTCTGCCCTGATCAAGATGGCAGAGTGAGAAATTCAGGGCCCTATGCTCACACAGAAGCTTTGAATAACCAGCAAGAAATGACAGAAAGATCTTTCTCAAAGCTCTGCAAAACAGTTAAAAGACTGCAGTCATAGGATGAGTGGCAAATCAGGAAAAAGGCTATTTAAAAGCAAAAGGATCTTGTGGCACCTTGGCTGGGCCTCCCCGACACCTCACCAGCACGACATACAGCCCACTCTAATTCCCAGCGCAGATCCCTGGTCCTTGGTTCCAGAGGGAGAAGAGTAACCCTCATGCACATACAGGAAGCTTATATGCCTGGCCCAGCTTGTCTAGTGGTAGCCTGAGGGACTCAACATCCCAGAACTTGCCCTTCTTGTAGAAGGTGGCTCACCAACATCTCCTACAGCACTGTGAGAGAGCAGTCAAGATGTGTTGCATGGGGCAAGGGATTGCTGGCTGTAGGGCATACAGTGCAGTGCCCAGAACCATGATTAAACTTTCCTAGAGAGGGGACATTTAGAATCTTGTAAATGGGAGTGGGGGTGGGGGGGGGGAATTTCCAGATCCCACTCCCACCACACCCCCTGGGCCAAATGCACATACTGAAGACAAGATGCATGCACAGAAAAGACCAGGGAGTCCTATGCCTGAAACTATTCTCTAACTCATTGTATGATAAGCCCTGAAGGAGAGAACTCACCACAGGTAAATCTGCAAGGACTGAAAAAAGATGTGCCCGTGTGTGTTTTTTATTATTTTTTTATTCTTAGCTTCTAGATTCAAAGAATGATCTGTTACAACACTAGCTGGATACATTTAGAATCTAAAGGTGATAACATATTAAAATATCAAAATGTCCATGTTTCAATAAAAGATTATAAAACATACAAAGACACAGGAAACAATGACCCAGGCAAAGGAAAACATTAAAGTATTAGAAGCCATCAGTGAGGGAGACCAGACCTGGAACATACCAGACATACTTTTTAACAAATGGTCCTAAATATGCTCAAAGATAAAAAGGAAACCATGGACAAAGAACTAAAGGAAATCAGGAAAACAATAGGTGAACACAAAAAGAATATTAGTAGAGAGATGGAAATTATGGAAAGGAACCAAATGGAACTGAAGTCCACAGAAACAGGAACTCAAAATTCCCTAGAGAGTTTCAATAGGAGATTGAAGCTGATAGAAGAAAGAATTAGAAAACTTGAAGTTAAGGCAATTCAATCTGATGTGCTGAAAGAAGAAAGATTGAAGAAAAGTGGTCAGAGACTGAGAAACCTGTATGACATCAAGCGTACCAGTATATGCATTGTGGGAGTCCCAGAAGGGGAAGACAGAAAGTAAGGGGCAGAGAGCATATTCAAAGAAATACTTCCCAAATTTAACGAACAACATGATTATACACTTCCAAGATGCTCAATGAACTCCAAGCAGGATAGGCTTAGTTAGACCCATGCTGTGGCATATTATAACCAAACTGTCAAAGGTAAAGTGAGAATTCTGAAAGCCACAAGAGAACTGATGTATCACATATAGGGGACCCTCAAGTGCCACTTTCTCATCAGAAACCTGGAACCAAAAGGCAGTGGGAGGACATATTTAAAGTGCTGAAAGCTAAATATTGCCAACCAAGGTTTCTATATCTGGCAAAATTGTCTTTCGAAGATGAGGGAGAGATTAATACTTTCTAAGATAAATAAAAACTGAGAGAGTTCGTCACCTACAAGATGATGCTAAAAAGAGTTCTGCAGATTGAAAGGAAAGAACACTAGACAAGAGATCAAAGCCACACGAAGAAATTAAGATCTCTAGTGAGGGTAGCAACGTGTATAATATGAATAGGTATTTTAGACTTGTACCTACACTTTTTACTTCCTATAGAATCTAAAAGGCAAATGCATAAAATATAATGATAAATCAGTGGTTTTGGAGACATAATGAATAAAAATGTAATTTGGGCCAAGAACTACATAAAGGTAAGGGGATGGAAAGTTATAGGGACATAGTCTGTGTGTTCTATTGAAGTTAAGTTGGTATCAAAGCAATACCACATGAGCAGTGGTAGCAGGATTGACATCCTCTTCCCAATTTTGTGCCACTCTAGGCCTTTACTCTCAGCTTTTTTGTAAAAACTACTTTATGGTTCGTGCTGTCTGGCTAGGCCATTCCTCCTCATTATCATCTGCTGACCTTGTTCCAGTCAGACCCCGTGGTTCACATATTAATGTTAATTAATATCTGGCTTACTGCCATCTTCTCTACCTCAAGTTTTGCTATGATCTCTTAACTTTAGCATCTATGTTAAGTACCCACCAAATTCTCTGACCTCTTGTTTCCTTGATTTCCAATGATGTTTTCCTCTACTCCACTTTGGCCACCGGCCCCCTTGGCCACTTCCAAATAGCTCACTCTATGATTTATTCCGAACTCCTAACTTCCAACTACATTTAATTCTTGGACTTCATGGACTTCTAGTCTCTGACCCCTCTTTCTGTCATCCATCTCCCATCTTTACTTCTTTTCCTACATAGCTTAGACTCGAAGGATTGTCACTTTAACCCTTTGAAGCAAAGTCAATAATTTCAGCTTCCTTTTCCCCATGTACTTCCGGGCAGTACCCCAGTCTTGAATTGATAGTAGCTCCTTCTCCTGATTGATCAGTCTAGGTCATCTTTTCTGCTGGCTCTCCCCGCCAAGCAGGTAAGTATACCCAAATCTCTCTCATCTTAAAATAATTCTACTCTGACTTTTTGTCTCCTTGTCAGACATTTCAAGTGGCAGTCTTTCCTGTCATTCAGAAGCAAACTTCAGGATTTTCAGTGCCCATTTTTTTTCAGTCCTTCACCTCCTATTCTCTCCTGGATCCTTTGTAATCTGACTTCTGCCTCACTACTCCAGTAAAACTGCCCTCTCCAAGGGAATTGACAACTACCTTGTTGCTATTGCTACTTAAATGTTTAAGTTTACTTAAATGTTTAGTTCATTAGATTTTTACTTTGAAATGTGTCTTTAAAAAATTCTACAATTCTATCCCTTTTATTTTATTTTATTGTGGTAAAATATGTAACAAAATTTGCCATTTTAACCATTTTTAAGTATATGATTCCATGGTATTAATCAAATTCACAATGTTGTGCAACCATCACCACTGTCTATTTCCAAAATTTGTCATCATGTCAAACAGAAACTCTGTACCTATTAAGCAATAACTCCTCATTTCCCCCTCAACCAGCCCCTGATAACCTCTAATCTACTTTCTGGCTCTATGAATTTGTCTATTCTAACTATTTTATGTAAGTGGAATCAATATTTGTTCTCTTGTAACTGGATTATTTCACTAAGTAAGTTTTCAAGGTTCATCCATGTTGCAGTGTCTATCCGAGCTTTGTTCTTTTATGGCTGAGTAATAGTCCACTGTATGTATATACCACATATTGCTCATCCATTCATCTGTCAGTGGACACGGGTTGCTTCCACCTTTTAGTTATTGTGACTGATGCTGTTTTATTAACACTGGTGTACAGGTACTTGTGTGAGTGTCTGTTTTCAATTCTTTTGTGTATATACCTAGAATTTTGGGTCATCTGCTGTTTGTTTTGAGACTAGCCTTAGCCCTTAGATACTCAAAAATAGTGAGGTTTTACTAGAACTAATGAAAAAGTTTAGTGTTTTGTAAGATAGATGACATTTTATATAGTGTCTTCTCTTTCCTTTCAGTTTTATTACTACACTTAACTTTTCCAAAATAGGCTAATTGAGTTCATTCTGCACTATTTAGATTAATTTGTAATATGGTATATTTAAGCACAGAAAATGTTATATACATAGTATGTTTATGTATTACTGTGGTAATCATTTTAAAATCAATTTTATGTTTTTCAGTTGAAGCTTTGTATCAAACTACCTACCCAGAATATCTCCAGTATATTTATTTGGTTGCGCCAATATCTCTTATGATGTTAAACCCTATAGGGTTTATCTTCTGTGAAATCCAGAAGTGGAAAGACACTCAAAATGCTTCTCAAAACAAAGTAAAAATTGTGGGACTTGGACTTCTGCGGGTATTACAGAACCCGATAGTATTTATGGTTTTCATCGGTATTGCCTTCAATTTTATCCTTGATCAAAAGGTGCCAGTATATATGGAAAATTTTCTTGATGGGCTTGCGAATTCTTTTTCTGGATCTGCCCTGTTTTATCTTGGTCTTACAATGGTAGGAAAAATAAAGAAACTAAAGAAGTCAGCATTTGTTGTATTAATTCTTCTCATCACAGCTAAACTGTAAGTTTTGCTTGTTTAACTTGGGGATTATATGTGTTTAGCCAATTCCTTGGGGGTGCATCTGTAACTGTTTTCTCCTGTGAATAGTCTGATATTAATATCCCTCCTTATGGTGTAGATGTGATTTAAAGGAAAATGTGACATTGGTATGTTGTGGAAAGTCATTTCTTTATTCCATATAGATTATTCTTTCTGTTTTACTGACAGAAAATGAAGACTATTGGTTTCCCTTCAGCTTTTATATAATTTTACTTAATATCTTCTGATGTCCCAGGTTGATCATATTTTTAAAGAAATCCTGCAGGATTTCTCACTTTTCTAAATCTATTAAAATCCTAAAGTCAAAAGCATCTTAGGATGAAAATAATAATTTTGAATATAAATTTTATTTCATGAATTTGGGGAAAATGTCCTGTCATTCTGATGTTAGTTGAACTTTCTCAACTATATTGAGAATATGAATTATTATCAATCATCTGACTCTATCCTGTCAAATAAAATGTTCTTCTCAGCTCCTTGGTTAATAGTTTTTCAGCTTACTTGACTCATTAGCCATGTAGTACTTCATGGAGCAGGTGACATAATTTTACTGAAGGTTATCCCAGGGCACCTGAGCCATACCTAACTATTCAGTTCCTGTATACACAGTAAATTCATGAGGCCAGTACAATATGATGTCTTATTGATATTTTCAAAATAATAAAGATGAATATAAATTCGGAAAGTTATTTATGGTGGTATTATACTCCTCCATATTAGTGCCACAGTAATAAATGTGGTCTAATACTGGTGTTATCCATTTTGACTTACAAGTAGAATTTAAATGTTCTTATTTTTTATGTTATTTCTGGGTCTTTAATCTTTATTAGATCTTTTATTCTCTTTCTCTTGAATTAAAAAAAAAATTCATGTAAGTGTGGTTCTTTGTTCCATCCAGAGTGTCGCTCTTTGTGCTGCTGTGACGATGTGAACAATCTTGCTCTTGAGCCTCTTAATGGAAATACACAAGCCCATTAGCTCAGCTCCTGTTGATATGCTCTTTCTATGGAGTCTTGAAGGATTTGTTAATAATTGACTCTTTGCTGGAACTAGATTTCACTCATGTTCTGCTCCACCTCTGTTGTTGCAGTTACCTGTTTTTTACTATTGGTTTTTAGAATCTCACTGAGCAGCATTGTTCTCATCAACTGAACCATTTAAAATCCTAATCATAAAAAAGACCAGCATTTTTTTTCCCAAGAGGAGTTTTTAATTTTCTCGGAAAAAGTTCTTATTCAGATTGCCCACCTTTTTTTTTTTTTTTTTAACCCCTTTTAACATTTCAGTGGGTCCAAAGGGGAAGCAAGAAACAATAGCTATAATCACAATTCTTACCAATTTTTTTTACAAGAAAATTATTCGTGGAATAAAAAAAAATTGCTTCTCTTCCCAAACCCTGATTTCCAGAATACCGTTACTTTTTAAATGACTGGAAGTTGAATTCTTGATGCTTTCAACAAAATCCACAAGTAGGCAGGCAGAGAACGTGTGCATGCAGATAGGTATATGCATTCTGGACCAGGGAAGAATAACTTAGTGTCAAGTTCACCAGGGTGCTCTACTACTTGAGGACCAGTATGTTTTGATATTAAGTGAATGATTTATTTCTTTTCTCTTTAGCTTGCTGCTGCCTCTTCTGTGCAGAGAAATGGTGGAATTCTTGGACAAAGATGACAGTGTAGTGAACCATACAAGTTTATCGAATTATGCATTTTTGTACGGGGTTTTTCCTGTAGCACCAGGAGTGGCCATCTTTGCAACACAGTTCAACATGGAAGTGGAGATTGTATGTATATATCACTTTCTACGTTTGATTGTTTGCATGGTTAGCAGAAAAACAAAATTTTAAAACAGAAATCAGCATTTTTTAATGAGAATTTAATATCTCTAAGCTAACTCATTGTAAGTAAAGAGGCATCATGTAACATACATATGGTGTTATTTAATCTGGAGTCTTTGTTCTGCCATGACTTTTTCCATTAGTCTCTTTCAATTTCAAGGATGTTATTACTTTACTTCTATTTAAGCCTACAAGTTATTTACAGAAGGGTAACTTGAAATTTGAAGGGGGGAAAAGTCTCTTCATTATTGATCATTCAACCACCAGATGCAAAATACCATATAAAATGGTATTTTGCTAAAATATATAAATTAATTATTTACTATGATAATTATAATATAGTATTATTTATTATTATTAACATTGTCTAAGTATAGTGAGCATACTGTCTACAGCATTAAAGATAATGTTTTAAAATAAAACATGTCTCAGTGTCAGAATTCCTGCCTGCCATGCCGGAGATCCGGATTCAATTCCTGGAGCCTGCCTATGCCAAAAAGATTTAAAGAGTAAATTAAAAAATGAAACATGACGGAACTAAATTGTTTAATGATGTTCTATTCCATTATACAAAATGTAAAGTGGTTGCATGGTAATTTTTTTCTCTTTTTTTTAATTGCCTTTATTGCCCTATAATTTGTGATATAGTATGGAAGGAAACTGTTCATACATTTAATTAGATCATGAATATGGTTTGCTTTCTAGAACCTAGAAGATAACTACCAGCAGTGGAATTGCCTCATATTTGTTATGTGCAAATGTAAAATTAAGCAGTAGATTGGAAGATTAGAAAAGGGAACTTAACTATATTTTCTTTTAAAAAATCTCAGAAAGGGAGATGCGGAATTGGATAACATGCAGAGTTCTATAATTTTTTTTTTTACTGATGTTGCTTTTATTTTAGATTGCTTTAGTGTGCTGTGACTATTTACAATTTAAGGTTTTAAGTGTGATTGTGATTCTTTCTCCAATTTGATTTCATTTTGGCAGATAACCTCAGGGATGGTAATAAGCACATTTGTGTCTGCACCGATCATGTATGTTTCTGCCTGGTTACTGACCTTTCCTACTATGGACCCTAAGCCATTGGCATATGCCATCCAGAATGTTAGTTTTGATATAAGTATTATCAGTCTAGTCTCCTTGGTAAGTAAATTTCAGGTAAAGAGGTGTGAAAAAATCACAGAATGAGTTTGCTAATAGGCTAGTAACAACAAAAGTTACGAATTTTAAAAATTTAGGTTTGTGAAAAAGATAAAGCCAAAGTATGCCCATAAATAATATATAAGCCCTCTGATTAGCTGAGTTTTATCTTTCCGGTTGGGAATTAGAGTTATCTAGTAGATAAGGCATGAGATTTAGTCAGATCTGGATTTGACTCCTAGCCATACCACAAACTAGCTGTGTATCTCTGTGGAGTTACCTTAATCTCTCCAAGCTTCAGCTTTCTCGGCTATACAAGAGAGACAATATTTTTACCTATTTCCAAGCATTCTCTTAAGGATTAAATGAGATAATACATGTAAAAAGCATTCTGTGAATGGTGAATCACTATATAAATACTAGCTGTTGTAGAATCATGGGGTTGAAAGGGATCTTTGAAATCAATTCTAACCACTCATTTGTTAATAAAACTTTATTTTACTTCTCAAATTGGATATATTTGGATCAAATTGAAAAACTAAGCATTTGGCAACTAGAGTTTCTCATAGATCAAGTTCACTATTGAATTCAAACAGTATTTAAGCCGGAAAAAAGAAATTTTTACCATTAAAGGAAAGGAGATGGGGATGAATGTCTATATTAGTAACAAATAAATGCATAATTAGTGGAATTTTTAAGAAATTACACTTCTGTCGAATATTCTTAAAATCTATGTCCATTCATCAGATGGTAGTTTGTGGAGAGGGACTGTATAATAAGTATAAATACTTATTGACAATGAGGGGTAAGAAAGAAGGAAATCAACCAGCACACTTACTTTGCCAGTAAAGTAGATTAGAAGCCCAATCCTTTTTTTTTTTTAAAATATTTTTATTGAGAAATCTTCACACACATACATTCCATACACGGTATACAGTCAATGGCTCACAATATCATCATATAGTTGTGTATTCATCACCATGATCATTTTTAGAACATTTGTATCACTCCAGAAAAAGAAACAAAAAGAAAACTCATACATACCATACACCTTACCCCTCCCTCTCATTGACCACTAGTATTTCCATTTACCCAATTTATTTTACCTTTGTCCCCCCTGTTATTTATTTATTTATTTTATCCAGGTTTTTTTTTACTCATCTATCCATACCCCAAAGGAGCATCAGACACAAGGTTTTCACAATCATACAGTCACATTGTAAAGTTATATATCTTTATACAATCATTTTCAAGAATCAAGGCTATTGGAACACAGCTCAACAGTTTTAGGTACTTCCCTCTAGCCACTCCAATACATCGTAAACGAAATAGGGATATCTATATAATGCATAAGAATAACCTCCAGGATAAGCTCTTGACTCTGTTTGAAATCTCTCAGCCACTGATACTTTCTTTTTTCTCATTTCTCTCTTCACCCTTTTGGTCAAGAAGGCTTTCTCAATCCCTTGATGCTGGGCCCCCGCTCATCCTAGGAGTCTTGTCCCACGTTGCCGGGGAGATTTACACCCTTAGGATTCATGTCCCATGTAGGAAGGAGGGCAATGAGTTCACCTGCCAAGTTGATTTGGAAAAGAGTCCACATCTCTGAGCAACAAAAGAAGTTTTCTGGGGGTGACTCTTAAGCCTAATTTTAAGTAGGCTTAGTCTATCCTTTGTAGGAATAAACCTAATCCTTTTAAATATGAGGAATGCAAGGAGATTAATTGTAGGGCAGGTAGTATATGTTATTAGAAGTATGACAGCCTGGTATCTCATGAACCAATATAGTGGAAATCAAGAAGCAAGAACTGGAATACTAACTTCATCTCCCTCTAAAACTCTTTTGGTAAATCTGTGTTCCACTCCAGCTACCACAGATAGAGATAGTTATTTCATGGCCCTGTCAAAACTTTAGATCTTAAAGACCTTATAATTCAGAGACAGTTAATTTACTGTGGGGGCTCTCCATGCCTTTTGTTTAGTCTTAACACCCTTTGGGGAACTAGACAGGTTAAATAAAGTATTGGAAATGCTTTCTGAACCAGGATAAAAATGATTGTCTAAAGAGGCTAATTGGATTACTTAATGAATAATTGTAAAGATTAAGAAACCTGAACAACTTTTGAAACTTTTGTCTTTAAGATCTGGTCTCTGGCTGTCCTTCTTTTGAGTAAGAAATATAAACAGCTTCCTCATATGCTTACAACTAATTTACTCATCGCTCAGGTTAGTAAACCTACAGATATAAATATCTGTGCTTTTCTCATGGATTATTCTACTCTAGAGGAGAAAATTACTTTGCTGGGTTTGTCCAGTTAGAAAGTCAGAAGTATTACCAAATGCAAGCAATTATAATTTGAATACAATTAATTTATGTCTAATATATTAAATATTGCAATAAGACTTAAAGTTGAGGCTTATAATAGCATTTGATGATAACTTTGCATTTTTAATAGAAACAATCATTAAAAATTGAACGCACACTCTTATTCTTCTAGTTAAATCTTTATTTATGTGTTTCAAATTGTAATAGAAAGAAGTTTAGCATTTTCTAAGTAAACCATTACTAAAAATAAGGCTATTATTTAAAATGTAGTTATCTGTTTAAAATGAATATGTGCATTGTTAAAGGCCCTATATCAAAAGAAGCATTTTTCAGCATAAAACTTGATGTTTTAGTATCATCAGTATACAGTAGTTGATATTCAATAATAATTTAAAATAAATAATTATATTTGCTATGACTAAAATTTACAGGAGTATGATTGACTTAATAGTTACTTTCTGTGGTAGTATTGATGAGTATGGTTTTCTTTGTTACTTACAAAACTTTTTATAATTTTTTTTCTTAGTCTATTGTCTGTGCTGGTATGATGATATGGAATTTTGTTAAAGAAAAAAATTTTGTTGGACAAATTCTGGTGTTTGTTCTATTGTACAGCTCCCTCTATAGCACATACCTGTGGACAGGTAAGTTGGGTCATGAATGGAAATATAGGTCTGTTATCTCTCTCCCATTGCTAGAGGCACACAGCTTCTAGTGATTATATTTCAAGTTTAGGATTAAGGCACTCAGCCAATTATACTCACCAAGGCAGGCAGTCTACACAGCTGAGTTCTGTTCCCTGTTGTGCTCTGTTTTTACCTGGGCTCAGGGCAATTCCTGGTCACACATTCTTTTTTTCCCTAGGGTCTTCTGCTCCAGATCACTTTGGAGACAGAGACACTGGAAGCAGTCAGAGAGAGGAGGAAATGGGCAGAGGCATGTGTAAATAACATACATCTATTAGAGTCCAACTGAACTGAATGAAAAATCCTGGCTCTGCCTTAAGCAAATTTACTAACTTTTGGAACCTCAGTTTCTTCAACTGTAAAACTATATTTTTAAAACCTTATAGAATTATTTTGGAAATTAAATGAAAGATGGGTATGTATTCTTGGTACATAGTAGGCAGTCAACAAATGGAACTCATTAAATAGAGGAAAAAGAGTGAATAAGAGAAATAGGGAAATAAAACACGGTATAGAAATTGGAGAGCCCAGGGATAAAAACTTTCTCATTTTAACCAGATCCAAAAAGGATATCCAAAAAGCTTTAGCATTTTGGCTATTTTGAAGTATAACACTTATTTGGGTGTTGGTGAAAAATTCTGTCTAGCTGTTTTGTATTCTTACTGCAAATTGTAAAATGGCACACAAAGGAAATTTTAGAATGCTAGTGCCAGTTACAGTCACTGTTAGGAGGCAAGTATCAGGAAGTGGCTGCTACGGACAGACTTTGATTTCATGCCTTCAGGATCAAAAGCAAAACACATCTAAGTCAGTAGCTTTTTGAAGTGAAGCAGCAATGTGGTGTGGAGTCACAATGAAAATTCAGTGCAAACAGGAGACAGTTCATGCTTTTTAAGGGCACATACAGCTTGCATAGCATACGCGTTTACATGAGATGTCAAGTAAAAAGAGCCTAAAGACTTTCTACTTCTAAAAATAGATGAATGAACTTGATCTGTAATACCAAGGCTTATTATGGCTAAATTTACAATGAGAATAAGAGAGCAGAAAATATATCAATGTATCAAAAAACCCCAAGTCTCTCTGAAACCCTCTTCAAACATGCATGCCAAAATATACCCCCCCAAAAAGTTATTCTGAATTCCCTGACCCCAATGAAGTTGCCCTTGAACCTTCGGACTATAGTAACAGGATTTTAGACCTAGAAGTGTCATTTTAAATCATCCTGCTCAACCCTTTCCAAATTTCATTCACTTGCATACCATCCTCATGACTTTTGCCATATCTGCCTACCACTTGTTTTTTTTTTTCTTAAAATGGACTCACTTTTTTACTTCAATTTAGTCTTATGTCTGTAAAATCAGATTTCATGTACTAGTTAATTTTGTTTCAAGTACATGTTTAAATAAATGCATAACTAGTCAAAATTTTTTTCACCCTTCACCACCTATAGTCTTCACACTTTAGGGAATACTAGTCAAGTTTAAATCCTTCATTTTGCAAATTAAGAAAATGAAACCTAAAGCAGTATAGTGATTGAGCCAGGAGCTTTCCCAGCTTTGTCAGTGAGAAATCCAGGGCTAGATTCTGATGTTAGCATGTGGATCTTTCTACAAGGCAGGGATGATCAGCACCAGAATTTTGAACAGTGCCCTCCCTATTGTAACACCATCAGTACACTTTTATGATTGGTTATTTGTTTCCCTGGCATTTTGAAAACCTGAAACTATAGAGTGAACAACTCTATTGAGGAAGGAGCAGTTGCAGTATATTATCTTTTGAACCTGAGTAATGTGTGGATCCCTTGAAGAGAAAAAATTACCCAGTTGATTTATTTTATTTTATCATAGTGTTACTTAATCTACCCAATCATAAGTCTAGATATGAACTCCTCTATACAGCTAATATACAACTTAAAAAAATAAATTCATAGATTAACTTTTATAAAAACTATAAACCCAGTAATTCTAATTGGCAGCCTTAATTGACAGGACAAATGATCCTGTTTTGCTAATCTAAATCAATTCTGGAAATGTAAAATGGAACTAACTACTTTAGTAAAGTTTTTTTTTTACTTTGGCCTGCCATTACTTCCATGTGTAGGGTTATGACCTGATTATCTCACTGCTTTACTCTCTTCAAACTACTAAGAACCTTTGTTTGGACCATGTACTCACTTGACTCAAATTTAATACAAAACCAAATGTATGCACTTCCCCCAAAAAACAAACAAACAAGCAAACATAGAAAGAAAAAACAAACAAAACAAAAAATTCAACAAATGGTGCTACAATAACGGGATACTCACATGGAAAAAGAAGGAAATGTGTCCTCTGGCAAACAGCATACAAAAAAAACAAAGAAAAAAAATATTGAGAAAAAAACAAATGTAAGTCCTAAAATCATGAGACTGTACTTTGTTATAAGGTGAGCATTCAGGTGATTATCATTGAAAATAAAACTGAAAGACTTGAAATGTCTCATAGAAAATTTCCAGGTCTGGAAAAGAATGTCTTAGGAACCCTGGGGATCCACAGATCTGAGTTCAAGAAACATTAATAGAGTTGAAGGATCACTTGCCTTGAGTCAGAAGGCTGGGTTTCTAGTCCAGCTTTGTCCTATGCTGGCTGTGGGGCTTGGGCACACCTTGTTTCCATATCTATATCATTTAAAAGAATGGGCCCTTCTAACCTGAAAGTTCTAAGACAATAGCTACATGGAGTCTATAAAATAAAATGTTACTTTGTATAAATAATTGGGTGTAAAGTATAACAGAGGTTCAAGAACTTTAAAACATTTGTGTTTGTATTATGTTTGTGTTGTGTTTATATTGAGTTCTATCATTTAGGCTTGGGGCATTTTGTAAAAACAACCTATCATATATATAGGAATTTCCTAAAAGTCTCAGAACCAGCAAGTGGCTTTTAATAATTTCTTTTTAAAATTAACTATACCCAGTTAGAAAGAAACTATTTCAAATATACTTGGATTCCAAATACATGATTTAAAAGAACAAAATAATTTGGACTTTTGAAAAATCATCACAAATAAAGCAAGAAAGTTTGAATCAAGAAACAATTTAAGTAGGGAAACTTTAATTTTCTAATTTTTTTTGGAGGCTGTATGGTATGGGCCACATTTCATTCTTTTTCCATGTGACTATCCTGTTATTGCAACACCATTTACTGATTTTTTTTTGGGGGGGGAAGTATACAGGCTGTGATGAATGATTTTGAATTAAGGGAACTTGCTTCAAGATACTGGGGACAGCATTTATTTAGGAGTAAATTCTAGATTTCTGACTACTACTGAAATAAGCTTGGTTTAAAAAATATATAAAGGAAATAAAGTTCCATGAAGTCTAATCAAAGTCACGAGTAATTGTATATATTTTAATCTCCATTTATTGTTCTTAGGCCTTCTAGCAATTTCTTTGTTTCTTTTGAAAAAGCGAGAGATGATGCAAATTCCTGTTGGAATCATCATAATATCTGGCTGGGGGTAAGTTGGTACTTACTGTTTGCTTACATGTTTTCACATATACAGTTACTATTCATTCTCTTTCTCTCTCTCTCTCTCTCTCTCTCTTTCTTTCTTTCTCCAAACCCTTGTTATTACAGAATTCCTGCCCTCCTTGTTGGTGTTCTTTTGATAACTGGAAAACACAACGGAGATAGCATTGACTCAGCCTTCTTTTATGGAAAAGAGCAGGTGGGAAGTTTATTGACAGTCTGTTCTTGAGAAAATCTCTTTTTATATTGTTAACATATCCTGCTATACTTATAATAAAATTAACTTTGAAAATCAATTGCATCTTCATGAATTGCACATCACATTGGTATTCCTATATCACTGTAAGTCACACCTCAAAATAAAAACAACAAAAAAATTCTGCATAAATCCATTTTTAACTGAGGATTTCCAATTACTTGAAACTTACTGAGTCTTCTTAAACACATTTGTAATTATATTTCCTCTGCTGAAGGAAAGAGTGACTAATTCAAATCCATTTAGTGAGTTAGCATCAGCAGTAATTTAAACAGCCAAGTTCTTGATTCTCAGTCCTATCATAAGTGTAAATTTCAGAACAAAAACTGTCTAGGAAGAGATCTGTTTATAAAGTCAGAGTAGCTTTAGAATTCTGCTGAGTCATAATTCTTTAAAGATAGAGCCCAAGGATATGTGGTTTTTAAAAACCTACCCATATGATTTTAACATCTTACTATCCTTTGTTAAGAACCACTGCTCTAGAGCACTTAAAGCTGTGGAGATGGTATCTTTTCCACCCAAAAAGTCCCCTTACCCGAGTATTCTAAGATTATCAAAACAGAATTGTAAAAGTAGCCTAAGATCCTTTCTCTGTCTTTGGCAGATGGTCACCACGGCGGCCACCCTCTCCTGCAGCATCCTGGTAGCCGGCATGTCACTCATGGGTATGAACCGCACCACCCAAGCCGGACGCTATGAAGGTTTCGACCAGTCTCACAACCACAAGGCGGGGGAGGCAGGGAACACCGCTTTTGAAGAGAGCCCAGCGCCAATAAGTGAACCAGAACTTTTTACAAGTTCTATCCCAGAAACAAGTATGATTCTTAAATATAAAGGAACTATTTACATGTCTTTCTTTATCCTAAATGTTTTAAGGAAACTTCTTGAGCTGTCTTGAACATCACAGGTATTTGTCAAATGCAGAACTTGATTCATAGTCAATAACAGAAGGAGCTTACAAATTCATTAATCAGATTCCTTTTCATAAATTTTTTTTGTGTGAGACTAATCCTAAGACTCTCAGAACTGAGAGTTTAGGAAAAAAGTGTAACGGAAGGAGAAGCTTTCCGAGGATATTAAGCACATATATTTGTTAATTGCACAGCATTTTATCTGACAAGCACCATCAATAAAGTGAACTGAAGGAAACCTGATATACACACGGTTAATGGTATAAGTCAAAAGTTGGCAAACTACAGTCTGCAGGTCAAATTTCACCTATCACTGTTTTTATATGGCCCACAAGCTAAAAATAGGTTTTATATTTTTAAACAGTTTAAAAAAATTAAAAGAGGAAATATTCTATAACACTTGAAAATTATATGAAATTTAAATTTCCGTGTCCATAAAGTTTTATTGTAATATAGCCATGCTTATTCATTTATGTATTATCCATGGCTGCTTTCACAATTCAGTGGCAGAGTTGAGTAGTTGGACCATGGATCAGGGGCCTGCAAAGCTTAAAATATTTATTATTAACTGGCCCATTTTCAGAAAATGTTTGCCGAACCCTTGTATAAGTAAAAGTGTGGTCCTAACTAGCAGCTTTGTTAGTGATTGTTTTGAGGTGTGCTTCAATTCATGAAGGCAACTCAGCAAGAGACAATGTATTTTGGACTCGTCGGTGCATGTGAAAATTTCATACCTATAACATAGTATGCTAGGAAGTGCAAATGATGATGTGTATTTCTTTAGAGAGTTAGTGGAATAGAGGAATGGCTAATCTAAAAAAATCAGTTGTAATTATCAATAAGTAAAGGACAAAAAGGAGACAGACAAGAGATAGAAGACAAATCTATTTTACCATCTTTATCTTAAAAAAATCCACAGATCTTACCAACTTTTAAACATTACCTTCTTCCTCCTCTCCTTTCTTTCTCAAACTATAAATATATAGCACAGTGATTAAAAACGTGGGTATGGAGCCAGACTACCTGGGTTCAAGTCCTGACTCCATTATGTACAATTATTTGATATTGGGCAAGTTCTGTGTTCCCTGTTCCTAAATTTCAATATCTGATAATGATAATTCCTCAGAGGGCTATTGAGTGGATGAAATAATTTAACTTAGATAAAGCCTAGTATATAGTAAGCACTATGTGTTAGCTACTATTATAATTTTTTATTATAAAAAAGAAGATATCTTCACAGTAAGGAATTCAAATAGTCCAAAAGACTATGAAAAGGGAAGCTAAAATCTTCTCCCCTGCCCTAAGTTCTCCTCCCCAGAGGTAAGCACTTTTTCTTATATATGATCTGGGAATTTTATTTTTTCTTTTATTTTACTGGCACATAAAATCACTCAGTACATATTGTTGCACAACTTATGCAGAGCCATCTAAGTATGAGGAAGCATTGTTTTTGGTCAGGGAACTGCAAGCAGCTCAGTAAGGTTTGAGCTCACGGTATGTGTGAGGAAGAGATCAAAGGTAAAGTTAGGAAAGTAAGCAGATAGGGAGATCATTATATTCCTTGCAAAAATGTGAAGATTTTGAAAAAACAAAAAGACAGTGAAGAGTTTGTCCTGTGAGTCAGGGGTTATATTAGTAAACTCTTATGGTAGTGTAGGCCTGATGTGGGGGCCTGGACTACAGGCATGGCTGTGGGATTTACATGGGGAGTCAGACTCAGTGATAGCGTTGGGCTTGGTAATCAGTTGAAAGCTGTGTGAAGGATAAGAGAGGAACTGCGAATAACTTTCTGATATCTGGGATAAACGAATATGTAATTATGGGCTTTTAAGTAAGAAGAGGAATTCAGAGAGAACAGATTTTCCAGAGAGAACTCATGGAAGATGAGTTCAATTTTGAACCTCTAAGTCTGAGATGCATGGGATCTTGGTTTCCTGGTATACCTCTTAAACTGTAGTGCTCAGATCTGAACACAGTATTTCAGATGTCACCACACTTAGCGCACAGAAAGCATTCAATATGTGTTGAATGTTGACTGAGTGAAGAACACAGTGAAATCATTTCTGCCTTTATTTAGAAAACAAACTTTTCAATTCTGCCCAACATTACATTAACTTTTATAGCAGCCATAGTACTCTGATGATTCATCTTGAATTTATGAGCAACTAAAAACCTATTGGATTTTTTTTCCATCATACATTAATCATGACTGAAAAATGTCTCTCAGATCCTGAATTTTTGTACAACTGTTTTTAAAAAGTCTAAGACAGGGCTTTAAAATATCCTGTTGATCTGATCCTTTTATTACTATTGAGATTTCTTTTTCTCTTGATTTGAAATCAAATACATCAACTTCTTTCTTATATATCATTTCTTTTTCTTACTTAAAATAGAAAAAAAGTTCAGAGAATAGTAGGAAATTTAGAATTAATGAAAGTTAACATTTTGTCACATTTGCATCAGATTTTATCTTTTTTTAAAAAAGAAATAAAACATCACCAAGAAAGTTTAAATCTTTATACTCAAGTCCCTGCCCATTAACCCCAGGGTAATCACTTTTATGAATTTGGTCTGTATCCTTTCAGACCGTATTTTTATTACACTTTTACAATACGTGTGCTTTTTCACCAACAATATATATTATTGTTGTATGTTTAAAAAATTTTACATAAATGTTATAGTGTAGTTGGTTTATTGAACTCAACATCTTTTGAGGTTTAGCCATGTTGTAGATGTATTCAATTGCATGAAATACTCCAAATTTTATTTATTCACTTCCCCACTAATTGGATATTTGGGTTGCTTTCTAATATTTTGCCATCTACAATCAATACCTTTATTCACGTGTCCTTATGCACACAATGAAGATTATTCCTAGTATGGTAGTTACTAGATCAAAGGAGAGATATTCTCACGCTCTCACCCTTTGTACATGATTCCTAAATTTGTATCTCTAATCTGACCTCTTTCTCTAAATTCAATCCCAGGTTTCCAACTGCCTACATATGTATTCTTACATCTTTTTCTGAATATGTGGCTAGCATTTATTTATCCCCTTTTTCAAATGTTCTTGAGCTTTAACATTTTAATTTCTTACTGGTTTCCCCATTTTTTAGGACTGCCAGGCTCAGCCTCTCTTCTGTTTTGCTCTCTGGCTAATTCACCATCAGGGCATGGTTTCTTGCTCTGCAGTATCTCTCCCTCTATCTCTGACCCCTCCCTCCGCGCCCCCCCGCCCCCATCTCTAGTCTTTCTGCTGATTCTTTTAATACCCTCCCAACTGGGCTGCCTGCCTCCTGTTACGCCCTGTTCCAATCTGTTTTATGTGCAACTGCCAGAATAATCTTCCTCTCAAATTCGAATCACAACACATCTCTCCTCCAAAATCTGCTAGTGCCTTGCAGTGCCTGTAAGGTAAGGCTCTTCACAGCAGCGCTCGGGCCCTTGTGCACAGGGGCCTTACCCATTTACCCCTTTTCTGCTTCCCCCTTCAGTCTCCTCTGCTCTAGCCAGTTAAACCCTCCATTCTTTTCCCCTGCAGGTACTTGTGTTGTCACACTATTCCATACCTTTAATTCTTGGCCTTTACAATTAGAGCTCACTGGTTTCTTTGTTAGATCATTTGTGATTGCATCATCAGAATTTAATTCTTTTAAGCTCTCAAGACCATTTTCCCTTTTAAAGTCAAAGTTCAAGGGCTATACTTGTGTTTTCACTAAAAGCTTTCACAGCTACTTATTCTAAGTCCAGAATACATTCTAGATGTATTCTAGATCATGCCTATCATCCTTTCCTTCCTCACTTTTTTTTCTGGACTCTTCTATTTTTTCTATAAACCAGTTTACTGTTTGTCTTCAGGCAGGGCTTAAAGACCACATCCTCCAACTAGTGTTTTAGAACTGGCTAGGACTAACAGTATCTGTGGGGGGACCCTAAACTAAGGATTTTAAGCTAGAGACTTTTGCTGCTCTCTCTTTACTTTTAAAAATAGCAAATAAACAGTGACATAGACTTTCTTTAAATCCTCTCATCATTTCTATAAGGATAACTAGCTTGCACCTATAGTATAAATAAATGGAGGGCCAGAAGATACTATTGCTTATCCCCATCGGAAACCTTTTATGATGTTTATGTCATTTTATCTCACTGTTTTATAATTGTTTTCTAAATATTTTGTAGAACCCACTAGACAGTTGAGTGCTATGTCTGACTTGCCTGCCATTGTAGCCTCATCATCTAGCATGGTATCAGGTTCACTGTACATGTTTAGAATTACTGTTGAACAGATGGGTGGATAAGCTACAACATGGTTCTCTGAACCTCTTTGTTTGCCTACTCACATGTGTTCCTGGGAAAAAGGTTTGAAAACTGTTTGGTTGTTCTCATTCCCTGAATCCTCCTCTCTTCTAGTATCCCAATGGTATTAACATATACCAGCTTAGATGGCCAGCCAAGCCTTCCTAAATCTTAGTAATCCAAAATAGTTCACTTTACCACTGTCCCTTGCTGCACATTTATCAGAGACTCATAATGTACACATGCTGTAAGTATGGAATTGATGATTGAAAGGAAAATTACTTATTTTAATGTGAGATCAAAGGACAGTAAATAAAAGAGGAAGCTAATGAGCCACTTATATACTCTTTTATGTTTGAGGAAAGCAACTGCCATAGCATTTTCATGATGGCCACCATGATATATGTGTGTGTGTGTGTGTATATGTGTGTATGCATTCCCTAGATATCTTAAAGATTTTATCCTAGCTGATTTAAGACTCCATGTCTCTGAAGATAAAGTGCTGGGCCTGATGACCTCTTTATTTTCTTTCCTGTTATGTTGTGGTTCTATTTTAACTTTGAGATGGCATCATTATCTTAAATTTAGAAAGAACATTTGTAATAGCTTACTATAGATTGTAGTTTTTATACTTTGAAATCTTTTTTTTTGTTTTAAGAACATTACTGAAGATTTTAAGCACATTATTAATGAAAGTTTCAGCCTAGAAATTACTCATTTTTCTAGCATGTTAAATTTGAATATGGTTTATCACTGAAGTTACTACTTTATTATCCACGTCAAGGAGCACCATGTCTGCATGTGTGCAAAATTTCACTGCATGCAATTCTCCGACTATAGAGAGGAAAAATTTCAGCTCTATGGCAGATGTCTCAGTGTGACTTCTGTAAACCAATCTACCTATAACCAGCAAGGGATTTTCAGTCATGCATTTGAAAAGAAAAAAGTATGTAATGCTTTGACTGCATCTAATAGAATACACATTCTCGAAAAAAGTGAGTTTTTAGTTGAAGCTTAAAGGAGGTTTGAATGAATTGAAAATAGTATGAATTCCAGGCATGTGAAACATCATCTCAACCTAGGCCGGAGTGACAGATAAGTGTGTGGTTTGTGGAGGACAGAAAGAATTGTCCTGAAAGACGGGAAGGACTTTGGTTGAATAATGGAGGTGGTTGGGTAGGGAGAGAGGGGCCAACTCATAGAGAGCTTTCAAATTCATGCCAAGGAGTTATTTACTACAGTAAGCAATAGAGCATTGGTATGTGTGTTTGAGGAGTGATAAAATAAAGGCTGTATTTTATAGGAAAGTGTTCAAATTCATAGTTCCCAAAGCATATTGGCAACAAAAAAACAACTTGGATAAAAAATATTTTTTCCTTGTCTTATACAATGAGGAGACCATATGTAAAAGAGCTGATCATTTTGTCTGGCACTGTTTAAATATTAGCTTCTGTATAATCACATTTGAATATTTTTTGATAGATATCATGTGAAAATATTTCCACTGATGCTGCATGGAAAGTTTTTGTCTGTGTGTATGAGTGGGTATTTTTGTTTTGTTTTGTTTGGCATCTCTTGGCATCCTTACTTGCATGCTATGGCATATGATTTTATCTACATAGGTTGCTGTTCCTGCTCTATGGGAAATGGTGAATTACAGTGTCCATCAGCAGAGCCAGGAACAAATACAAGCACAAGCAGGCCTGGGACCCCTTCATTTGAGAAAGGTAAGCACTAGGAGGATGGGCTTACAGAAGATTCTTATCCTTATGTCTCAGAATAGTTGCACATAGAATTTCTGTAGATGCTGCCAACACTGTTTTAGAATATGAGTTCTTAAGATGGGGGAATGCTAATAGGGTAATAATCTTTTACAGATAGAAAACTTTTTTTTGTTTGTTTTTTAGAATACTCATTTTTTAAAATAAAGTTCTTGTAACATAGGTAAAACAAATTACTATGCATATATGTAAACTGACTTGGGTAGGAAGAACTATTGCATGCTATCGTATGCTACCTAATTTTTTTATATTAAAAACTCTACAACTAGAATGCTCCTAACACAACATGAAGGAGCTTTCCTCAGATTTCGAGTGAAGTGACATACTGATTCTTAAATGAATGTGCATGTGTGGCAGTTTTCTTGGGAAGCCATAATGAATTTAAAATGCATTTGAATAAAAAGCTGTGATTACAGATTGTTACACTTACTGTTTTCTAGCTGAGCATTGTGTGAGTCGCTGTAACTCCCAGAGCTGTATATTAGCCCAGGAAGAAGAACAGTATCGACAGAATGGAGACCCACAACTGACTCGACACGTGTTGCTGTGTTTACTTCTCATTATTGGCCTGTTTGCTGTAAATGTTTCTTCTGGTTTTGTTTGGGGACCCTTTCTTTAAATGTTTGGCAAAAGTTTTATTCAAGCTTTTATAGCAGTCACATATATTCAGGAGGTGTAACTGTTAATTCTAAATTCTGAGATACAGAAATGTTTTATTATAACATGGTCTTTCCCAGAAATTTCGGGTATTTATGTGACACTTGAGACTTAAGAGTTAGAGCTCTGACCCCATACAGGAACTGTTTAAAAAGTTGAAAAAGGGATCAGACATCGAGTAGAGATATGAATGAAGCTGATCTGGATAGGATTAAGGTATATCAGATACCTTATCATCCATATTTTAAACTTCAACTTCTGTGTGAAACTAAAGGGAGAGATGCTTATTTGGTGCAAGATTTATATTTTGGGTAGTGCATTTCCTAATTTAATTTGTATGGTCAGTTTAGTTGAACACCATAAGTACATGGACTCTTGACTAGGACATGAGATTTTGTTGGTTTGTCCAGGTTAGTGTGGTGCCCTGATAAATCCCAGAGTGATTTGAACAGTGAATAAAGAAGTATTTACAAAATCCCCTTGGGGGAAGGGGGAAATATTCAACCTCCCCATTTGGAGAATTTCTGATATTCTCGCAAGCTGTGGGGACAACCAAATCAATAGGCCAAGCCCTTGATCTTGGGGTTTGCCCCTATGAAACTTATTCTAGCAAAGGATAGGAGAAGTCTACTTAAAATTAGGCCTAAGAATCACCCCCAGAGAACCTCTTTTGCTGCTCAGATGTGGCCTCTGTCTGTAAGCTGACATGGCAAGTGAACTCACTACCCTCCCCCGTCTACGTGGACCTTGACTCCCAGGAGTATAAATCTCCCTGGCCACATGGGACAGAAATCCCTGGATGAGCCGGGACCTGGAATCAAGGAATTGAGAAAGCCTTCTTGACCAAAAGGGGAGAGAAATGAGACAAAATAAAGTGTCAGTGGCTGAGAGATTTCAAACAGAGTCGAGAGGTTATCCTTGAGGTTATTCTTATGCATTATATAGATATCCCTTTTTAGTTTATGGTGTATTGGAGTGGCTGGAGGGAAGTACTTGAAACTGTTAAGCTGTTTTCCAGTAGCCTTGTTTCTTGAAAATCATTGTATAATGATAGAGCTTTTACAGTGTGACTGTGTGATTGTAAAAACTTTGTGTCTGATGCTTCTTTTATATAGGGTATGAACAGATGAGTAAAAAATATGGATAAAAAAACAAATAATGGGGGGCAAAGGTTAAAATAAATTGGGTAGATGGAAATACTAGTGGTCAATGAGAGAGAGGGGTAAGGGGTATGGTATGTATGAGTTTTTTCTTTCTTTTTCTGGAGTGATGCAAATATTAAATAACCATGCTGATAAATACACAACTATGTGATAATATTATGAGCCATTGATTGTATACCATGTATGGAATGTTTGTATGTTTAGTTTTATCAAGAAAAAATATTTTTTAAAAAAAGAGAGAGGGAGAGAGGCAGGGTAAATTAAAAAAAAAAGTTTTATTCAGATGCCTGGGAGAAACTTAGTTGCTCCTTTCCAGAAGGGTGGCAGCTTGGCCATCTGAATCTGAATCTTGAGCTAAATGTTTTGGAGGGAAAAGAGAATGAGTAATTCATATTTCTCTGTGGCCTAAGGACTCTCACAGCTTATTCTGCTTTGAATCATTTATTAATTCTATGCTTTCAACCTAGAATTTGGTAAAAACAGATGTCTCCAAGATTTGTGCAGAGCCACTTATTCCTTACATGATCCTTCACTGACCTCAGTGGATAAATGACAAAATTTCTTTCAAAAGATATTTCTAAGATAAGTAACATTTTAAAAAATAAGTTTTAATTATAAAAATAATATAAACACATATAGACTCATTACAAAATAGAGAATGGGGAGAAATACCCTACTGCCTTCTAATTTTTAAATACATTTTTCATGGTTATAATCCTACTTACAGATTTATATCTTTTATCCCTTAACATCAAGTATTTTCATATTGCTACATAATGTTTATAACCGTTACTTTAAATGTCTCCTCAATAAACCATAGAGTAGATACACTATAATTTACCACTGCCTTATGGATTGTTCCCAGCTCTAACATCTCTTGAGAAACCTGGATAAAAGAGAATAAATATTTCTGTGACTTTGGATGTTCTAATAAATTGTTTTCCAAAGGGATAGTCTCAACAGCTTTGAATATTATAAATAGGTTTTTTTTTTTTTACATGGGCAGGCACCGGAAATCGAACTCAGGTCTCTGGCATGGCAGGCGAGAACTCTGCCTGCTGAGCCACCATGTCCCACCCTATAAATTGTTTTTTAATTTAATAATTTTATAGGTATTAAGGATTTTCTAACATTTTGCAGTCTTTTTTACATCTTGCTAGGGTTAACAAATGATCTTCATGTTAAAGTTTTTCCTTGATCTTTCCTGATTGACAAGAACAATAAATGTCATAGAATCTAAAAAAAAAAAAATAAAAAATAATAATAATTTTATAGGTAAAATATAACACAATTTTTAAATGAATTTCTTTATTAAAGGGTTTTAAATTATTAGTTGTACGACATCTTTTGTGATGTATCAGTTGTTATTATATATTTCTTGATCTGGCTTAAATATAATTTGCCTGGGGGCAAAGAGACGGACCATGTAAACTATGAAGGAACCCTTTTCATACTGGGATGCTCTTTACATACTGTGATACAGCCAACACCATTTTAACTGCTGTTTAAGAACAAAAATTAGTACAAAATGCTGCCAAGAATTGCTGTTTAGTGATGTGATTGTTTTGTGTGGAGCTATTTTTAAAATCATTTCTGTCTTATACTAGTCAGCAGACCTGATATATTATGTAAGCTTCTGTATTATGGCTGATTTCTTCTTGCTTCAATTCCAGTCAGAATAGATGCTGTTTGATTGACATCTGTCAAGATGAGAGGTTCAAATCTCTTGTTCAAAAGGCAAAACATATACTCTTTTTCCCTTAGTCTCCAGTCCTGCCCTGCCCTCCACCCCAAATTATTAAGTAGATAAATTATTGTGCTGTGCTCTGGATGGGGAGAAATGATTAGCTTACTTCATTTTAAAGTACTATTTTTTCCTTCCTTTACAGAACCTTTCCAGTTGTTTATGGTGGCTATTCAATCAAGAGCCTGGAAGACTATATGTTGAGTTACAGTTTTTCTGTGCTGTGTTTAACTTTGGCCAGGTATTTACTTACTGAGAACTCTGAGGAGTTTTTGTTTTCCTGGACTGGTTGATTGAGGGGTAGGGGTGCAGATGTTGTTTTCTTTTAAATCAGAGAGTTCCGTTTGTTTGCCAGCTGGTGGTGTGAATGGCAGCTGACAGCTGCTATCTCCTAGTAGAAGATGAATTGTTATATTGGTTAAGTCATCAGAATGTGTACTAAGTATTTCAGTCAGAAATGCCAAATAGTTCTTTGCTTTGATTTGAAGATAAAGTGATAATGTAAGCAGGGACAAGATGTCCTAGGTTCTTTTAAAACTTTGTTGTGGTTTTAATAACTCACTTTGGGGAAAATGACTTACCATCTCTGAGTCTTTAGCCACTTAAATCTAGGAACATCATTATATTTGCACTTTGATGTTTCTTGAAAAATAAGGTACTTAAATATTTTTTTTAAATCATCTGGTATGTAACTGAAATTTTGGCCAGGGATAGTAGCTCTTATTCCTTGAGAGTCCACTATGTGCCATCTAAACTTTACAACAACACCTGCAAAGTAAATATCTTTCCAAGTTTACATATTAGGAAACTAAGATTCCACGAAGAAGTAATATGCCGGGTGCTGTTGTCTATATTTGTCACTATTAAAATGGAAATTTAAGGATAAAAGACATTTCACCTGTTGGGAAAATATTTTTTATATGTGCAAATTTCAAATTCGAGCCCATCTTCAACCCCTTTTATTTTAATTTGAGATTAGTCCCTGTGTTGAGAATCGGGTTAAAAAAATACTGTCTTTGAAATCACAAAGTTTGGGTGTTAAACTTGAAATAACTTGCCTTATGAGTTACTTAACATTTGTCAGTAGAGGCTGCAGCAGGTTTTCTCCAAACATTAATTTCTTGAAATTTTTCCAGTTGGCTTTGCCCTGATCTATGGGGACTTAAAATGGCTATGTCTAGATGGGACAAATGACCTCCATCAGTTTATTACAGACATGAGCATCCCACGGACTATTTGATGCCTGCCTCACTTTGTGGTACTGTTTAAGATCTGATTTTGGACCTAATATAAAATAGTAGGTTGAAAAATCATAATCTCTCTCAGGATTTTGCATTCAGAAAGCCCGCCCAAGCCCTCTTGGGGCTGAGGAAGCTCCACTCCATAATGCAACGTCATGAACAGAAACTGATGCCAGTAATGTTGCATTTGAAATGCTGTCCACACAGCCTATGGCTCAAGTGTTCAAGGGAGCAAGACAGATAACAACCCCTGCTCCCTTTCCATTCTCCTCTTTGGGAGGTGCTGTGGTGAGATCATTCCCTTCTAGTTATTTTTAGCGTGGGGGTGAAGAGTCAGTCCTTTAAGTAATATTTTGCATTCTTCATCCCACCTCTTTGCCATCTGCACATGGATCATTATCCCAGCATGCCTGCCAAATAGCTGCTCTTAATCTGTTGCCCCAAGACCAACAAGGTCTAATGGTCCTGATCTGTGACTGATATCTGATGCCAGTTTGCTTCATCATGCACAAATTCTTCAAACCCTTTCCCTAAGCACTAGCCAGTTGAATTTCCATATATTCTGTTCATTTATTGAAATATAGTCAGATACCATAGCACTTGTTAATTGTGTAATTTCTGAAGTTTTAACAGAAGAAATAATTTAAAATATTTAAGCATAGTTGGAGATATTTAATTTCTTTTAAAAAGGGAAAAAAACAAGATTATGGCCCATAAATGTTTTCATTTTTCTGCAGTAAGCTGCCAGGCAAATGAAGTTGCTCAGCACTGGTTTGTATATCTGTCTTAAATGGTAGGACAGAATAACTGGGAAGAGGCAGAAAATCATACTTGCCTCAGTGCACTGAAGTTTAAAGGGCCCGCCTTGTTTGTTTCATTTACAGCGTTGCTGGAATCACTGCAAGTTTGTTTCCTCAAGAACTAAATTTGGTGGCTTCTTGATTTCTCTCTATCATGATGTTTTATATTTGACTTTAGAAAATAAACTTTGTTTTCTTCCATAGGGGTTTATTTCCTTTGGAATCTTTGGGTTGGACAAACATTTAATCATCCTACCTTTCAAAAGAAGGTAAAATGAGTTTGAATTGCCTATCTCAGCAAAGGTGATGACAAACTGATTCTATTAAGATACTGATATTTTAAACCTTCAATAACTGCTAGGAGACCATTAAATGTCATAGAAATATTACCTGTTGATTCCAATATCTGTTTTAATAATTGTTTAGAACTATTATATATCCAGTGTTGTAATTAGCATTTTAACAAGAATTGATGGATGCTGACTTCCATCTATGGCATTAACTACGTAAAATAAAATGGAACTTGAAAATATATTTAGAAATGGATGTAGTATGTGGCCCCAGAGGTCTGCATTTGATTGTCTTTCTCCTTTGACAATGAGATTCCTATTTCTAGCATACTGACAACTTAAATAAAACCTCAAGTTTTCTTCTTTCTAAATTTTTGGTTTTATATTAGCTTGATGAAGGGTTTCTTTGAATTCAGATCATAGATTTCCTTGGAAATATAATGAAGTGGGAATTTTCCAACTTGGGGATGGTAGAAAGAGGCATGAGTGGAAATCCTTGTATTTTCTCATTTATTTTCAAAATCAAAATGAGTAGAAACTATAGGTGCTAATGGAATTTGTCCTACCAACTATACGAAAGTACTTTATAATTTAGAAAATTTTGTGAGTGCTGAAGAATAGCAATTTACCGGCTATACTTAACCTCTGTAAGTATGGTGGGGATAACAACAGGGTTGTTTATGAAGATGAAATGGATTAAACTGCTTCAAGTGGCCTGACACATAGAAAGCACCTAATCAGTGGTAACTGGCCTTCCCCTCCTTTCCTCCTCCTATCCTCTCTCCTTTCCACCCTACACTATTTCTATTCTTATTAATCATTATTAAGATGTTTTTGCTTGAGATAGTCTTTTCATGAGCAATAAGAGTCAGTGAACTAGGAAAGTCATTGAACCTTAGTTATGAATGATCAGTTATCAGTTTTATAATCTTATCAGATAAAATAGTCAATAGATCTATTGTCTGGGCTGGTAGAAAGAGAACTGTTCTGTACACCACATCCCAATATTTCCCTCTAGTACTGAAAACAGAAAATATCTTATCACTATAAATCATCCTTGAATTTCAAAAAGTAGAATGTAAAATAGGAAATCCTTTTTTTGGTAGAAACTGAAATGGGTCAAACATGTCTGGAAGGTTTCTGAAATGGTCAAGTCCCCGCTTCACCCCCATCCTGCTTTGAACAGGAAACTGAATGCAGACTCAGTGTGTTTCTGCTTTAGAGACTAATGATGTCTGAGTGTTACAGATGACAACTTTGGTGGGTGACAACTTTGGATCAGCCATTTTAGAGCAGGGAAGAGGCAGGGAGGGGAAGGTTTTCCCTGAGTGCTTTTATTTCTTTCCTTAAAAATGGTCCCCTTAGAACAAATGTTAAAATAAATTGTTTGAAATGCTAGTGATCAATGAAAGGGAGAGGTAAGGGGTATGGTATGTATAAGTTTTTTTTTCTGATTTCATTTTATTTCTTTTTCTGAATAGATGCAAATGTTCCAAGAAATGATCATGATGATGAATATGCAACTATGTGATGATATTTTGAATTACTGATTATATATGTAGAATGGAATGATCAAAATAGGAATGTTGGTGTTTGGTGTTTTTTTGGTATTTAAAAAAATAAACGAAAAAAAATGGCCCCCTTAAATTTTGGTTTTCAGACTTGAATTCCTGTGGAACAATAAAGAAACAGCAGAAAACAGAGATTCTCCTGTTCCTGAGGAAATAAAAATGACCTGTCAACAGTTTATCCATTATCACCGTGACCTATGTATCCGAAACATTGTCAAGGAAAGAAGGTAAGCAAATTGCCAGTTCAGGATCCAGATAATTATATTATTAGACAATTATATATACTTTGGATTTGTAACAGGCTAAGTAACATGGTTGTGACTCATTTACATGATTAATTTCATATATATATGTAAAATAGCTATGGGTCAGTTTTTAATTTAAGAAACCATGTAAATGAGCTAGATCACTTTGCTTTTAATGTTTTTCAAATATCATGTGATTTCTGATTTCCAATAATATGAAAACTTTAGAATGAATCAAAATATATTAACATTCACATTAGGTTGGCCATTAATGTCTCTCACAAAACTTTGGGATACATTGGATTTAGAAGTTATTTTACATTCCCTATCTCCTAATGGCATGTTATCTCATTCCTAATGATGTCAAGAAAATGAAATGAATTTTCTGTCTCAATTTTCTGTTCTCTTTTTCACCTCTTAATCTTCAGTCTGTGACATATTTATTCTTCTAATCCTTAAGGTATGGCATATGCAGCAGGAAATGATGAACCCTGAATAATACAAGTGTTACAGTGCCAGTATTCTTTGTTGTCACTAAAGAAAGAGAAAAACAAAACTTTGAGGCCAAATAACTTTTATATCTTTAAGTGAAATTTTGAAAACTTATGCAAATTACCATTCAGGATGATTTGCTTACATATAATATTCTGTTATATGTAACATATATATGTCAACATAAGCAGAAGATAGCTTGGTATAGAGAATGGTAAGGGGACTCACTGGATGTGGATAATCCTAAATTCAACTCCTGGATCTGCTACTTATAAGCTGTGTGACACTGACCAAGTTCACTTCTTTAAATCTTTGTTTTCCTCTTTAAACTATCTGGCTTTCAGGGATAGATAAGATGACAAAATTTATGTAAAGGTCCTAGCATAGTTCCTGGTACATGGTAAATTATGAAAAGATGTTAAAGTTTCCCACTGTCAAAGGGCCCAGAAAAATTATTTCAAGGTACCATCTATGAAATAGTATCAACAATTTGAAACTGATTTTTAAAATTAAAAAAAAAAGGGACTCTATGTAAGGTCCTTTCAGCACATTGTGATTGCAGACCCTTAGGAAGCAGAGTTCTTGTCACTGTCAGGCATGCTGAGCAGTCCTAGTCCCAGGTGGTGGAAGAGGCCAGCTGGTGGCCGTGCTGCCTTGCTACTGCCGTGCTCCAGGCTCAGAAGCCTCCGCAGCATCACATTTTCTGCTACTCTGTATGACTCCATGGGCTGATCTTATAGCTGCCTGATCACAGTCTTGAAACAAGAAGTATTCAGTTGGTGCCTAGTATAGAAAGTACTGGGCTATAAATTAAAAATCAACAATCAGGAAGAAGGTGCAGAAATAGGTTGTAATATTCAGGCTTTTGTTCAAAGTGATGTAGTTGCAAAGCATAAATTAAGACATCATCACTAACTGGAATACTGATGTTAAAATATTATGATTTTATGTATTTGAGAAAAAAGTTCATGTATATATTAACCTCTTTTCTAATTTTTGTGTGAAACTAATGTGTATTCATTTATAGTTGAATGTTTTTAAATTTTTGTCACTTATTTCTCATTTTATCTTGATCTTCATCCACTGCCTCCTAATATCAACCACCTCAGGTTTTAAAGCTTGACTGATACTTGTGGACAGATTCCTGTCATCTATTGCATATTTATACGAAAACGTACAGAATTTATTTCATTGTACTTTCACATTTCTCTTTCCCTTGTTTATTTACTCATACTTAAGGAACCTTACATTTGCATTAGGAAGACAAATTTTAAATAATCAAGAGGTAGATTCATAATCAAAGTATATTTTTAAAATCTTAGTGTAGCAAAACGGATCTCACTTACTTTTTCCTTGCTTCCAAATGAAGCAAATTCCTAACAAGCACATTAGTATGATTGCCTTGGTTGCTAAGGGCAAGAAAAAACGCTACTTGCAGGCACTATGATAAGCTGGAAATACAAAATTTCAGGTTTAGGTTTTGTTTGTTTGTTTGTTTGTTTGTTTGTGCATGGACAGGAACCAGAAATGGAACCCAGGTCTCTGGCATGACAGGAGAGAATTCTGCCTGGTGAGCCACAGTGGTCGCCCTGAAAATATAAAATTTGATTTGAGTAGTTTACTAAAAAATAGTCAATTAAGAGTTTGTAAAAATATTTTTAAAATTTCCGAGAAAATTAAATTACTTATTAAAACTAGGAGCATTAAATGTTATAAAATACATAATGCTCAGCTGTCTATAGAACAGATCTGATCATAAAAGAGCATGAAACTATAAATTCATCTTTGTAGATACATTTATATTACCTGTCATGTTTCTGCGATTGTTGTTGAAGCTTCTCTGTTTTCACAAGCATTACTGGCTTATTTTTTTCTCCAGCAGGTCTCTCTAGGGTCAGGCAAGTTAGCAAACCCTTTATATTCAAAATGATGTCATTTCTGCCATATTTTTTAATTATCATGCTGTCTTTCCTTGTTTCCTTCTGTTTTTCCTTGCTTGTCCTCCATTATGCAGTGCTGATACCAGATTTACAGAACATATAGGTGAATCATTCCTTTGACATACAGGTGTGGTACAAAGACTTCTGCTGGCACCTTCTGTGGCTGTGACCTGGTGAACTGGCTAATTGAAGTTGGCCTTGCCTCTGACCGTGGTGAAGCTGTGATATATGGAGACAGACTGGTACAAGGGGGAGTCATTCAACATATTACCAACGAATATGAATTTCGGGATGAGTACTTGTTTTACAGATTTCTTCAGAAGAGTCCTGAACAGAGTCCTGCTATTAATGCAAGCATCCCTCAACAGGAAAGATATAAAGAAATTGAGCATTCATCTCCATACTCACTTTCCCCTAAAACCTAAATTATGAAGGAGAGAACCCCACATGAAGTCTGCCCCAGATCTGTGTGACCTTGGGCAAGTCATAAACTCTCTGAGCCTCATTTTTCTCTTCGTAAACTGAAGGAATTTGACAAGCTATGATTTCATGTGTATGTAACACATAGAAAGCTGGCAAGAAAAAGAGAATATCAAATCAAAATTTAAAGTTCTGATAATGAATATAATAACTACTATAAAAAATACTAATTATGCCAACATTTAAAAATCACTGCTTTCTGCAATTATTTATTATAATTTCAAAATCAACATCCAATTAACCATGCCTTTAAACTGCCAGATTTGGCAGGTGTACTGCTGGCAGTAAATAAACCTTAAATTATGATAACTTTGCACTTATTGATAGCACCTCCTAAAAAAAAAGGATTTTAATTATTCTAATAAGAGGCCTTCTTGTTCTTTTTATTTTTCCCATTTCCTTGACAAATGGGACTCATTTGAAAACTAGATGCTTATTATTTTTTTAAGGTTCATTTTTTCTTGCTTTTCAATCCAAAACACTAATCTGAGCCATTAGGAAGGGAATAAGAACTCAATAAATATTATCATTTCTACAGTCCTTCAACAGAAGTATAGTATGATCTTTAACTTTTGTACTACCAATGATAATTTGAGTGGATTGTTTAAATCTTCTCAACAAATTACCACCATGTGATATATCATTTCTAGCGTTTGCACAAAGCATCATAGTACAGAACGATAACCCTATTATCCTATTCCCTGCAGTTAAAAAAAAGTATACAGTTCAAGTCAAGACTTTAAAATTCTAAGCGTAATATTCTACTGTTACATTTAGAATTTAGTCTCTGAGGGCCCATGTATTAAAAAAACCTATAAATTGAAAAATTAATATTGGCCACAAATAAGTTTTATATTAAGTGAGTTAAAATGAGTTTAGACTACTTAAAACTTATATTACCTCGTCTTAATCCCACTCACATGACCTTTGAATTTCCACTTAATTATTAAGTGTCTGTGCCTAATTAAACATGATTCAAATATTTATTTAATTATCTTCTACTTTCAGTGTCTCATAAGTAAAAGCCAAACAGAAAAGAGTTTATAGGGCTAGTGTCATTGCCCTTTTTTTTGGTGGGGAGAGGTTCATTGTCTGGGCATTGAAGCTGGGTCTCCCACATGCAAGGCAAGCATTTTACAACTGAACCACAAAGGAGTTTTTTGTTTTGTTTTGTTTTTGGAGGTGCATGGTCCAGAAATCAAATCTGGGTCTCCTGCATGGCAAGCGAGAATTCTACTACTGCACTACCCTTGCCCCACGCAGTCACTGCCCTTTTAATGCAACATATATGTAATTAAAAAAAAAAAAAACCTGCATGAAAGACTAGTGTATTTAACGAGTAAATTATACCTTTGGCAGAGTATTAAACTATTTGAGTTTTAAGTTTTGATTTGGTTCAGGAATGGGGATGTTTTTAAGCAGAATTGTCTTGCTGAGGAGCTTTTTAAAAAAAACATGACCACATTATTACTCTGAACGCTCAGGAGTAAGCATAAAAGTTTTGTTGCTGTGCCAGGCGACTTTTATAGTTCCATGACAGAGATATTCATTCCCATGCATGCAGGCAACTCAAACTCAAACAGAAAAATTGCTTTGTTTGTAAACAAGTCATACTACATATGTTCTGTTTTATGCACAAGGGAATCTGCAGCCTCTTTTTCCATGGGAAACATTAAAAACAAAAACCTGGATCAGAATGCTTTGCAGTTTCATATAATGAAAGCTTTTAAATGTTTTTAGAATTAAGTATAGGCTAATTTTATTAAATGAAAATATTTGTAACTGTTACTTTGCCACTGACAAAGCAAGTTTCTCAATAAAATAGCTATTTTAACTTGTACTGCCAACCTCTTTTCTTTGAGTCAACTGAATAATGCAGAAGCCATCTTCATGGTCTTTTCTATCATTTCTCAATGTTTTCTAAATGGGTTTCCTGAAATTGTTCTATTCTTCATGACCCTCTGAACTCTGTGCAGTGCCTTACCCAATTATGCATTCAGCAAATACTTTTTATGAATGAGTGAATATAGTGCTAAAGTCCTTTTTACACATTTCATAATTTTTAATATGCAGGGTCACAACTGCCAAAATGATCTGATAGAATTTTGATTAAAACCCACTCCTTTCATACTAATCATCGCTATGATCAAATTTTCTTTTCTTAGCTCTCAATGAATAATTCTATGCCTAGTTAGTGCTCAGCCTTCAATATTTAAAGAATAAGGTACAGTTGAAATCCAAGAAACAATTGGGAAAAGTGCCATAAGATTGTAAACGGGATAGTTCTGCAGGACCTTGCTGGTATTAGTGAAGGACTGAGTCTTTATTCTAAGAACAATGAGGTTTAGGAGAAGAATTTGTGATCAGACCTGAATTTTTAATAAAACACTCTCAGCTATTGAAAGAGAGAAAAAGAGAAGAGGAGGAGTAAGGGGATTGTCCAGGGGTCTTTATGATTTGGGGAGAATTTCATTGAACCATAAGTAAGGCAAACTCAGAATCAACTAAGTACCTGAGTTAGACATCTTTTCCTTTGTAATGGCAACCCTGTATTGGATACAAGCAATAACAGGCAGATTATGGTTTTTATGTGAAAACTTAAAAAAATACTTTCTGTGCACTCTTTAAATATAACTGACTCATTTCTTCATTAGAATCCTAACTGCAATGATAGAGAAAATAAATATGATAATGTAACAAAATACCAAAAACTGACATGTCTAGAAATTCTGTTAGATATCTGTGTTGTTTTTTATCTGCAATTTTGTCTTACTTGCTAATCTCTGTGCAACTTTCACAAAGTTTTATAAACTTTGGGCAGACAATACTCATTTATACTAATAATACACTAATAATGATACACTATTTCACTGACACTTTTCCATTCCTGTTTCTATTTTCATCAGGAGAACAAAAGTAAAAGATGAGAGAGATTTGAGATGCAGAAGCAGTATCTTCTAACATCATGGTTGTCTTATCCTCTAATCTCCCAGATAAATTCTATTTTGAGATGGCCCCCCAAAATGCTTGTCAGCCAAGTCTTAAAGAATATCTTAGTGTAAAAGTGCATTAGCAAAATTAACATACTATAATGATGAAGACTCAATGTAGAAATCAAGAAAATTTTCTTGTGAGTTGGTTACATTTGCCTAAAGGACACATAACTCACTACTTAAGACAATATATTTCATTACTAAAGAAGAATCTGTTTTCTCTATATAATTGAGACACTTACTTGAGGGCATTACATAATTATAATAAACATAAATCCAGACTTTAGATTTTTAAATTCAAACATAAATCCATCATTTAACTTAATTTTTAAATAATTTTATTGCTAAAATCAAACATACAAACACGACCATTCTTAACATATGATCATTTCTTAGAACATTTGCATCACTCCAGAAAAAGAAATAAAAGAAAAAAGAACTTCATACAAAAAAGAGAACCTTACCCCTCCCTCTCACTGACCACTAGTATTTCCCTCTACCCAATTTATTTTAACGTTTGTTCCCCCATTTATTTATTTTTAATCCATATTTTTTACTTATCTGTCCTACTGTAGATAAAAGGAGCATCAGAACAAGGTTTTCACAATCAGTCACACTGCGAAAGCTATATCATTATACAATCATCTTCAAAAAACATGACTACTGGAACACAGCTCTATAGTTTCAGGCACTTTCCTCTAGCCTCTCTAATACACCTTAACTAAAAAGGGGATATCTTACTTTTTTATTCACTGTTCAAATCACTCTGGGATTTATCGGGGTATCACTCTGAACAAACCTACAAAATCTCATGCCCTATTCAAGGTTCCATGTACTTATGGTATGCAATTAAACTGTCCATATAAGTTATATTAGGCAATGCACTAGTCGAAATAAAAATTTTGCACCAAATAAACATTTTTTGCTTTAGTCTCATAAAGTTTTAAAATATGAATGACCATCTATTTTCAACACCCTTCAATAGTGACATTTCTTTGTTCTTCCTCATGCAAAAATAAACATTTTTTAATTTGTATATTTAGTTACTATCATTGTACCCTCTAGGCATTGCTAGATTATATCATCTCAGTCTTTATCGTTTATCTTTCCTTCTGGTTTCATTTGTGCCCCCAGCCCTCCTCCCTCTATCATCTCACATTCAGCTTCATTCAGTGTACTAACATTTTTGTGCTACAATTAGGTAGTATTGTGCTATTCATTTCTGAATTTTTACGAGTCCTGCTGTACAATCTGTATCCCTTCAACTCCAATTACCCAATATCTACCACAATTCTATCTCCCGATGGCTTCTGTTCTTAACTGAAATTCTCCAAGTTCATTCACTAATGTATTTAACATAATTTTAATGTTTTTATTATTTTAATTTTTCATGCATTATGCAGAATTAAATATTTAATTTCAGGGACAAAAATTATAGTGGCCAAAGGAAAAATAAACACAAGTCTACTACCTGGCTATTCCATGATATATATATATATTCAATTTCAATGTTGTTTTCTTTCCCAATATTTAAGCGAGACTATGAATAGTTTTCATAGTCAAGAAATCATTTGAATGCTATTTAAAAAAAAAATCAGATCTGCTCAAGTAAGGTTTATATCATTTACTGGTACAACAGAATCTAACTTTAAGGAAGATTATTTACCGTTTATATGATCACTAAGAACTAATATTTGACAAATAAATTCTAATTTCATCTTTTGTACACTGAGTAAATAGATTAACAACCTTATCCATATCAAGCTGCTTATTTTGAAGGATTGATTCCATCTCTTTGAATATTCCTTTCTCCAGTTTCCTCATGTCGTCCAAAATTGTTTTGGCTTTTTCCTGAATAATTAAAAAAGTAGAAATAAATACACATGCGCGCATGTACGCGCGCACACACACACACACACACACACACGAGTATGACCATGAGAGTGGGAGGGGTGGGGCCAAAAACATAGATACTATACAATAATTTGTCTACCTATATATGTATGTGTGTACATGCCAGAATAAGTACATTTTTCTGGAGATGAGATTTCTGATGATATGTTGCACTCCTATAAGCCTTACCTTTTAAAATAATATATATATATCATTTTTTTATAACTCCAACTCATTATTATTTTAAGTCCACAGTCAACTTCAATTAAAACCCAGCTGGGCTGTATAAGTAAGAATATGGACTCTTGAATACGGCACGAGATTTTGTTGGTTTGTCCAGGTTAGTGTGGTGCCCCAATATATTCCAGAGTAATGTGGGCAGTGAATGAAGTATTTGCAAGGTCCCCTTGGGGGACTGGGGGGAAAAGAGGAAATATTAAACTTCCCCATTTGGAGAATGTGCTGGTTTGAAAGGAAGTATGCCCCCTAAGAAAGCCATGTCTTAACATAAATCCCATTTCATAAAGGTAGAATAATCTCTATTCAATACTGTATGTTTGAAACTGTGATTGGATCATCTCCCTGGTTGATGTGATTTAGTTAAGAATGGTTGTTAAACTGGATTAGGGGATGATATGTTTCCACCCATTTGAGTGGGTCTTGATTAGTTTCTGAAGTCCTATAAAAGAGGAAACATTTTGGAGAATGAGAGATTCAGAGAGAGCAGAGAATGCTGTAGCACCACGAAGCAGAGTCCACCAGCCAGTGACCTTTGGAGATGAAGAAGGAAGATGCCTCCCGGGGAGCTTCATGAAACCAGAAGCCAGGAGAGAAAACTTGCAGATGATGCCGTATTCGTCTTGTGCCCTTCCAGCCGAGAGAGAAGCCCTGACTGTGTTTGCCATGTGCCTTCTCATTTGAGAGAAAAACCCTGAACTTCATTGGCCTTCTTGAACCAAGGTATCTTTCCCTGGATGCCTTTGATTGAACATTTCTATAGACTTGTTTTAATTGGGACATTTTCTCAGCCCTAGAACTGTAAACTAGCAACTCATTAAATTCCCCTTGTTAAAAGCCATTCCGTCTCTGGTATATTGCATTCCGGCAGCTAGCAAACTAGAACAGAGAACTTCTGATATTCTTGCAAGCAGTGGGGACTGCCAAATCAATAGGCCAAGCCCTCGATCTTGGAGTTCGCCCCTATGAGACTTATACTTGCAAAGGATAGGCTAAGCCTACTTAAAAGTAGGCCTAAGAGTCACCCCCAGAGAACCTGTTTTGTTGCTGAGATGTGGCCTCTCTCTCTCTACATCAACTCGGCCGGTGAACTCACTGCCCTCCCCACTACATGAGACTTGACTCCCAGGGGAGTATATCTCCCTGGTAATATGGGACAGGACTTCTGATATGAGCCAGGACCTGGCATCAAGGGATTGAGAAAGTGTTCTTGACCAAAAGGGGAAAGAAAGAAATGAGACACAATAAAGTTTTCAGTGGCTGAGAGATTTTTGAGTCGAGAGGTTATCCTGGAGGTTATTCTTATGCATTATATAGACAGCCCTTTTTAGTTTATGGTGTATTGGAGTGGCTGGAGGGAAGTACCTTAAATGTTTTTAAAAAATGATCATGGTGATGAATACACAACTATGTGATGATATTGTGAGCCACCAACTGTACACCATGTATGGAATGTATGTGTGTGAAGGTTTATCAATAAAAATATATTTTTTTAAAAAGAGCATTATGTAAGAAACCAGGTTAACTGCCCTGCAACCGCTTTATTATTTTTAGTGTGGGATATATACTAAGCAAGCTCTTGTTTCCTTATGGGTACAATGACGATAATAATAGTACATTCCTCATTAAAGTGGTTGTGAAGAGTAAATAAAGCAATACACTTCATCAGTGGTGCTTGGTATAGTCAGTGCTCAAGAAAGCATTATAATTCTGTTTACTATACAAAATTTGAGTCTCTAAAGTATTCAAAACACTTATTCTCAACCAAAGGTCAAGAAATAATACAATCCCAGAAGTATTTTTTGCAATAGAAATACCATCCTAAATAGAAAAGCCCATCCTAAAATTCACATGGAATTTCAAGGGACCCAGATTAGCCAAAATAACCATGAAAAAGAAGAACAAAGTTGGAGAACTTACACTTTCTAATTTCAAAACTTACTGTGTTGCTACAATAATCAGAACAGTGTGGTACTAGCATAAGGACAAGCATATAGAATAATGGAATAGAATTGAGAGCCCAGAAATAAACCATCATATCTGTGGCCAAATGACTTTTGACAAGGGTGCCAAGACTATTCAATAAGGAATGAACAGTTTCTTCAAAACGTGGTGCTGGGATAGTCACTGGAAAAAGAATGAAGTTAGATCCTCACTGCACACCATATATAAAAATCAAATAAAAATGGATCAAAGACTTCAGAGCTAAACTATAAGACTCTTATAAGATAACACAGGAGCAAAATCTTCATGATCTTGAACTTGGCAGTGATTTCTTAAATATGATACCAGGATAGATGAATAAAAAAATATGGACAAAAAAATAAATAATTGGGGGGGGATTGGTAGACTGCAATACTAGTGGTCAATGAGAGGGAGGGGTAGGGAGTATAAGATGTATGGGCATTTTCTTTTGTCTTTCTATTTCTTTTCCTGGAGTGATGCAAATGTTCTAAAAATGATCATGAAAATAAATACACAACTATGTGATGATATTGTGAACCAACTGTATACTTCGGATGGATTGTATGGTGCATAAAAATATCACAATAAAAATATTTATTTAAAAAATGATACCAACATTTGGCCTTTGCTACTGATGAAAGATGGAGCCTGTGTCTCAAGCCCACCTTTGGTGTACCTTTGCTACACGGTACAGTACTTGTGCTGGCTAAAAGGAGGGTGAGGGATTCTTTTCAGTCTGAGAATGAGTGTGTATGAGTGAGGCGGTATCCACATTCTCAAATTCAAGTCATTGCAGTTTCTTTTTTTCCCAGAAAAAAAAATGGGGGCAGGGTGGTTAAGACATTGCATTTCATAAAACTAACTGAAGTTCTGTCTACTGATGCAGCACAAGATATGTTTAAAAAAAAAAAGGAAAGACACTCTTTAGGTTTTTGGGGGGTGTTTTGTTTCGTTTTGTTTTTTAATTATTATCTTTTAGGGATAACATTGACAAATTGTCAGCGCTCCCATCCTGATACTTTCATCAAGGCGTCTTTCCTAATAATATGGTTCAACTGTGAATGTAGAATGGGGGGAGGGGGGAGAAAAAGAAAACTCTGGAGTTAGAGGATATAGAAA
>PVIY010013818.1:0-58143 GCA_004026745.1 Myrmecophaga tridactyla | reverse complement strand
TATGGTCTCACTGATATGAACTGACATTAGTGAATAAACTTGGAATATTTCCTTGGTAACAGAGACCATCAGGAGATAGAAATAGGGTAAGATATTGGGTAATTGGAGCTGAAGGGATACAGATTGTGCAACAGGACGGAATATAAAAACTCAGAAATGGACAGCACAATATTACCTAACTGTAATACAATTATGCTAAAACACTGAATGAAGCTGCATATGAGAATGATAGAGGGAGGAGGGCTGGGGCATAAATGAAATCAGAAAGAAAGATAGACGATAAAGATTGAGATGGTGTAATCTAGGAATGCCTAGAGTGTATAATGATAGTGACTAAATGTACAAATTTTAAAAATGTTTTTCATGAAGAAGAACAAAAGAATGTCATTACTGCAGGGTGCTGAAAATAGATGGTAATCAATATTTTAAAATTTCAACTTATACGTGAGACTAAAGCAAAAAATGTTTATTTGGTACAAATTTATACTTTTTCTAGTGCATCTCCTAATATAACTTATGTAGATAGTTGGTTGAACACCTTAAGTACATGGAACTTTGTATAGAATATGAGATTTTGTTGGTTTGTCCAGGTGATGCCCTGATGAATCCCAGAGTGATTTGATCAGTGAGTGGAAAAGTATTTGCAAAGCCCCCTTTGGGGAATGGTGAGAATGGGGGAAAACTCAACTTCCCCAAGTTGAATTCTTGATATTCTCACAAGCAGTGTGGGCAACCAGAGCTATAGGCTGAGCCCCTAGTCTTGGGATTTGTTCATATGAAAGTTAACCCCACAGGGGATAGGTCAAGCCTACTTAAAATTAGGCCTAAGAGTCACCCCCAGGAGAACCTCTTTTGTTGCTCAGATGTGGCCTCTCTCTCCAGCCAACACAGCAAGCAAACTCACCACTCTTCCCCTGTCTACGTGGGACATGACTCCCAGGGGTGTGGATCTTCCTGGCAATGTGGGACAGAAATCCCAGAATGAGCTGAGACTCAGCATCAAGGGATTGAGAAAAACTCTTGAATGAGCTGAGAATTAACATCAAGGGATTGAGAGAAACTTCTTGACCAAAACGGGGAAGAGTGAAATGAGACTAAGTGTCAATGGCTGAGAGATTCCAAACAGAGTCGAGAGGTTATCCTGGAGGTTATTCTTACACATTAAGTAGATATCACCTTGTTAACCAAGATGTAATGGAGAGGCTGGAGGGAACTGCCTGAAAATGTAGAGCTGTGTTCCAGTAGCCATGTTTCTTGAAGATGATTGAATAATGATACAGCTTTCACAATGTGACTGTGTGATTGTGAAAACCTTGTGTCTGATGCTCCTTTTATCTACCTTATCAACAGATGAGTAGAACATATGGAATAAAAATAAATAATAGGGGGAACAAATGTTAGAATAAAATTTAAAAAAGGTGGAAGCAGCCCAAGTGCCTAAATGGACAAACAGATAAACAAAATGTGGTATAAATGTACAATGGAATATTATTCAGCCACAAAAAGGAATGAAGTTCTGATGCATGCCACAACATAGATGAACCTTCAACACACCATGTTGAGTCAAATAAGCCAGACCCAAAAAGACAAATGTTGTATGGTCCCACTTACATGAGATATCCAGCAGAAGCAAACTTCAGACTGATGGTGAGTTATAGATTTTCATGGGTTGGTGTGGACGGGGGGGGGGGGGGGGTTAGGGACAGGAGAGGAAAAGCCAATTACAGCTTAATGAGTGGAGTTCTGGGAAGATGACGGAATAAGATAGGTTGAGTTCATCCCTGCTCCAAGGAACAGCTAGAGATGGAATGGAAAGGCAACTGGAATGGCGATTCCAGGGTGTTAGCAACCTGGGAGGGTCTTCTACACCACATAGGGAGGCCCTGGTTGCAAAAGCTGAAGAACTGAGATGCAGAGAACCAGAGACCATCCAGCTAGTGCAGAGAGCCTAGCACATCCATTTCCAGGCAGAGGCCCCAAACCTTCAGCTCTGAGCAAGCACTAAGCTGCACATCCAGGCCACACCTACCCACAGCCCAAGCAGACACAAGCCTAGCCCACTGCCCCTGAGCTCTGTACATGCACACACCAGGACTTGGCTCCCTACACCCGCGCATGCCAGGGCCCCACCCACAGACCTGAGCACAGTCACCACCACATCCTCCAAGCACCAACCTCTTGATCCTTGCACCTCACCTCCCTGTCCCACACATGTGCACACCTTTCTCCCACCCCCAGCACAAGCACCCTGCTCCCACACCTGGCAGGTGCTCACATGTGCATCTGTGCTACATAGCCCCCTGCACACACATACACTCCTGCACCAAACCCCCCCACACCTGCACACCTGTGCCAAGACCCCACCCATCCAAAATCACCTGCCCTTGACCCATGTCTCACAACCCCCATGACCTGTGCCCTGCCCCACACACTCACACATCCACATCCCGGGCCCCCTGAACTCATCCACCTGTGAAGGACACACCCGTGCTCCCTGTGCCCCCACCTCTGTGCCATCTACCCATGACCCCCATGCTCCACGCGCCCACCCACATCCTGCCTGCACACCAGACCCATGCATCCATTCAGACCCCCATCCACCTCCCACTGAGCCCTACCTCTTGTCCCCCACATCATGCCCTGCTCCTGCACTCCAGGGCCTGCCTAAGCTGCATCTCAACCCCACAACCTGCACACCACACCTCCACAACCCTGAGACCTGCAACCCAGACTCATAAGAGCCAGCATAGCATCCCTGACCTGTGCCTATACCTTTGCTGCAACCCATCACTGCACTGTTGTGCCCTGCATCCTGCTCCACATCCATCCTGCAAATACAAGTTTTACACTACTGAGGAAATCAACACCCAAAGTAACCCTATCAAGATATTTACTTGCCTTGACAGCAACAGAAGATCATTAAGCATAGCATGATGCAGCCAGATATAGCCCAGCCTAATAACCAAATTAAAATACCAAAGGAGACACAGACTGCGGAACAACTAAGCAAAAATGCTCATACAACTATGCTAAATAAAATTAATGGGATGGCTAATGACACAAAGGAGATCAAGAAGACACTAGAAGAGCATAAAGAGGAATTTGAAAGAATAAATAGAAAAACAGCAGATATCACAGAGATTAAAGATGCAGTAGACCAAATGAAAAACATATTAGAGAAACACAACAGCAAATTTGAAGAGGCAAAAGAAAGAATGAATGAACTAGAGGACAGGGTAATTGATTTTCACAACACACAAAAGAGCAAATAGGGAAAAAAGATGGAAAAATGTGAATTGGATCTCAGGGAAATGATGGACAAAGCGAAGTGTACAAACGTAAGAATCATCAGTGTCCCAGAAGGAGAAGAGTAAAGGGCTAGGAAGATTACTGGAGGATATAATGGGGGAAAACTTTCCAACCATTATAAAGGACATATATATGCAAATCAATGTCCAATGAATTCCAAATAGAATAAATCCAAATAGTCTTGCCCAAGACACATACCAATCAGTCTGTCAAATGTTGAAGAGAAGCAGAAAATCCTGAAAGCAGCAAGAAAAAACAACCTACTACATACAATGGAAACTGAGTTCAGACTACCCAGCTAGCACTATGGAGGTGACAAGGCAGTGGTATGACATATTCAAGATCCTGAAAGAAAAAGACTTCCAGCCAAGAATTCTGTACCCAGCCAAATTGTCCTTCAAAACTGAGGGAGGGATTAAAATTTTCATGAACAAAGGCTGAAAGAATTTGTCAACAAGAAACACTAAAGGGCATTCTGCTGGCCGAAAAAAAAAAGATGAGAGAGGGAGGTCTAGAGGAGGGTACAAAATTGAAGAGTACCAGTAAGGGTAACATAAAAGTTAAGAAGAGAAAGACAGAGAGAATATATAGATCTGACATGTAGCTTAAAGAGTGAATAGGTTCAGTTTGAAGTGATGAAAAGGAGGGTTAATGGATATCAGCAGTGGTAACATGATATTGTGACTATGATGGATGCTACTGAATAGTGCACTTGAGTATGGCTGAAATAGGAAATTTTGTGCTTTAAATCAGTTATCACCATAAAATTTTTTAAAGACATGAATAATTATCTTTTGTCTTATAGTTAAATGGCATCTAGGAGATTGTTACTACATACATGTACAAGGCTACTCTTACATTGCCTTTCCAAATAAATAGCAAAGTCCTTGATGGCAAGGTATGTGTTCATTTGTCTTTGAATTCTTACAATTTTCACATAGCGCCTGGTATCAAAAGTTCAATAAATGTTTGTTGAATTATAAAAATTAAGTAAATGAATGAATAAAAAGAGAGAGACTAAAGAGACAATCACAACTAAATGCAATACATGATCCTGGACTGGATCTGATAATAAAGGAGCAAATGCCCAAAGGGACATTAGTGGGACACATGAATACATTGGAATATAGACTAAACATTATATCAATGTTAAATTTCCTGAACTCGATAACTGTACTTAAGATGGTTATATATGTAAATATCCTTATTCTTAGGAAAAGTACATGGAAGTATTAAATGTTCAAGGAGCATGAGATATTCAATCGAATGTTTAGAAAATAGAAGATAGATGATGGGTGGATAGATATAATAGATGACAATGATAGGTAGATATGACAAATATGGCAAAATGTTAAAAGTTGGTGGATCTGGGTATCTGAGTGGGGACATGGTGAAGTTCTATGGGTTTTGTATTATTTTTCTTTGTTTTTTAACTTTTTTATTGTATAATATAACATATATACAATGCAAAGAAAGAAAAAAGCAATCATTTTCAAAGCACTTGTCAACAAGTGGTTACAGGACAGATCCCAGAGTTTGTCATGGGCTTCCTTACCATCCTCTCAGAATTTTCTTTCTAGCTGCTCCAGAACACAGAAGGCTAGAAGGAATAAATATATATATTTTTTATTATCACAATTGACTTTTTTTTCTTTTTTGTGAAAAATAACATATATACAAAAAAGCAGTAAAGTTCAAAGCACAGCACAACAATTAGTTGTAGAACAGATTTTAGAGTTTGGTATGGGTTACAATTCCACAATTTTAAGTTTTTATTTCTAGCTGCTCTAAGATACTGGAGACTAAAAGATATATTTTGTCATTAATTTAATGATTTAGCAATCATATTCGTTTGTTAAATCCTACCTTCTCTGAACAATGCCACCATCATGTTTGATCTTTCTATCCCACTCTTTAGAGTGTGTAGGCTATGACCATTCTAACTTTTTCATGTTGGAAGGGGCTGTCAGTAATATGGGGTAGGGAGATAGAACTAGCTGATGTTCTGGAGAAGCTGGACCCTCTAGGTTTCAGGACTTCCGCGGTCCAGGGACCCATCTGGAGGTTGTAGGTTTCTAAGAAGGTGCCCTAGTACATGGAACCTTTGTAGAATTTTATATATTGCCCTAGGTGTTCTCTAGGACTGGCTCAAATGGTTTTGGTTGGGGTTTGACAAGTTATGATAGGTAGCAATGTCTAACTGGTGCTTGCATAAGAGTGACCTTCAGAGTAGCCTCTCGACTTTATTTGAACTCTCTCAGCCACTGATTCTATATTAGTTACACTGCTTGGGTTTTGTATTATTTTTGCAACTATTCCTGTAGGTTGGAAATTATTTCAAAGTTAAAGGTTTATTTTTAAAATGCATGACAAAAGATTGTAGTTTAAATTTTCCAATTATGGAATCTGACCTCTCTTGAAAGTTGGGGGTTGATTTCAAAGTCTACCCAAATTCTCTAGTAAGAAATTCGGTAGAGGTCTCAAGGCATTCATTGGTCTTACAAATGAAGAGATCTTCAGTAGGGAGAGGCCAGCCTTCTGTCAAAAGCCTTCTTCAAAGTAGAGGTTGTTTGGGTGGTAGAAGTGGTCTGAATATTTTCTGTGCTAATAGGCAGTCATTAATTTATATAACATCCAACCACGTGTGTCAATTTTTTCTGAACTATTAGAAAAGAAAACCCAGCTCATGAGTATGCAACACAGCAATCCTGAACCTTCATACATCCAATCTCCATTTACTCCAATTGCCAAATCCAGATTTATTTCCAAAGCTATGATTCCATTATAATGGCAGAGAAGTATATGTGAGGCCTCCTCTCCTCTCTGCTCCCACCTACTTCCCTATATTCTCCTGATATCACCCCGTTCCCATTCCTCCCTCTTGTCCTCTCTTCTTCATCAAGTACTTGGGCCTCCCAACTGCAACAGTTAGTCTTTTCATCCTAGCTATGTAGCTAAACTAGCATTTTCCTTTACTTTATTTTGTTTTATTTGTTTGTATATTTCTACTACTTTCAATGAAGTAGATGAAAATTCAGAAGAAAACCTTTTATATAAGGTTTTAAAAATAAGTTATTTCTAATTAAGTTCATGTTCATTATAGAAAATTTAGAAATATAGATATGTTTTTTTTTTTTTTTAAAAAAAAGGAAATATACCCCAAATTGTGAAACCAAGAAATAAGAATGGCAAACATTTTGGTACATAGCTTGACAAATTTCATTCACTTTTTTGTTGTTGTTTTTGCATGGGCAGGCACCAGGAATTGAACCCAGGTCTCCAGCAGGGCAGGCGAGAATTCTGCCACCGAGCCACCATCGCACTGCACTGCCCTCATTCAATTTTTAAAACTCATCCAATTAGTCTTTCTGGGAGAAGTGTAGAGGTGGCAAGGGCCAACTACCAAGTGAGGATGTTCCTCTCCTCCTCTACTCTCATTGCATCCCAGCAGTCCAGGGGCCAGCCCACAGCAGCCTGCAGGAGGCACATCAGCCAGTTTCAGAACCCTTGCAAAACTTTCTGTCCCAGCTGCTGAATCTTCTAATTTGGCTCCAGTCATTCATTATCAAAATACTGAGGAATCAAGAAACACCTTTTCAGTAATAACTTTGAATGTTAACGGACTAAGTTTACCAATTAAAAGATACAGATTGGCAGAATGGATTAAGAAGCATAATCCAGCTATATGCTGATTACAAGAGACTCATTTTAGACACAAGGGTACAAATTGAAAGGATGGAAAAAGATTTTCCACGCAAGTTGTAACCAACAGGGTACAGGTGGAAAACTGCTATTGCATGCATGAGCTATGTTAAAAAGGAAACCATCAGCACTACCACAGCAACAGCAGAGGTAAATAATGAGGTGAGGGACAAGAGTGAAGAGAAGGTTTAGATTTCCTATTTGGTGAGGGTGTGCTTATTAGTTTTCTGTCTCTGGGGAACAATGAAATTATCTAAAATTGAGAATGTTTATGGATTGTGGACTTTGGGCCCTATACATAATGCCCAATGAATGCAGGTGGCTCAAGGATGCACTGATGGAGAAGTAGATTGGCGAACAATGGTGTATACTTATGAACAAAGGTTGTGCTGCTACAAAAAGGAACTATGTCGCGAGGTATACAACGATGTGAATGAAAATGTGGGACATTTTGTGAGACAAAATAAGCCAAAAACAAAAAAACAACAAAGGTATGGTCACCTTTAGAAAATGCTTATAAGAAAACAGGGGCCTAGAATGTAAACTTTTAGAGCAGACACATTAAGTCCAGAGTGGTGATTATTATTTTTGGATTTTGACAGGCTGTTTTGTATGTATAACCTGATATTTAGAGATAAGAATGAAGCCGAACAGGTTGGGGTTAAAGTAATTCAGAATGTAGGGATAAGGAAGACAGTGTCTATATTTTAGAACCACACATACTCTTTGAGACCAATGGAAGAAAGGTTTATTTGATCTGGAACTGAAATTTTCTGTAGTGTGTAATCTAATTCCTCATTTGAACAATTGAAACATAGGAAGCACAGAATAAGAAAGAGATCCTTTAATCCTGTATAGATAATTGTAATGCCTGGAAACATCTTAGAGTATATTAAGCAGATAATCAAAAAGTATTGGCAAAGTCCCCTGAGGGAGGGGAGAAAGAATATAGAACTATTAAATCTTACCATCAGGGAATCCCTGATACTGTGTCAAACTTTAGGGACACCCAAATCAATAGGCCATGCCCTCGATCACGAGGCTTACTCTTGTGAAGCTTATGTAGGTAGCAGAGAAGCTTAGCCTACCTATAGGTATGCCTAAGAGTTATTTCTGGAGGACCTCTTATGTTGCACAGATGTGACCTCAGTTTCTCTAAGCCCAACTCTGCAAGTGAAATCATTGCCCTCCCTCCTTCATGGGACATGCCATCCAGGGGTGAAAGTCTCCCTGGTAACATGGGAGAGGACTCCCAGGAATGAATCCAGACCTGGCACCATGGGATTAACAATTCCATCCTGACCAAAAGAGGGAAAAGAAATGTAATTAATAAAATATCAGTGGCGGAGAGAGTTCAAATAGAGTCAAGAGGCTACTCTGGAGGTTGCTGTTATACAAGCTTCAGGGAGACCTTGATACCTTATCATAACCTGCCAACCTCCAACCAGGACCATTCCATCCAATCTTAAAGAATACCCAGGACAATATATAAGGTTTCACAAGGGTTCCAATCACTAGAGTAACTTTCCAGAAACCTACAACATCCAGATGGGTCCCTGGTCCAGATAAGTCCTGAAAACTAGCCCAGCCTCTCCAGAACATCAGATAGTTCCATCTCCCTACCCCATATTAGTGACAGACCCTTTCAATATCAAAAATTTAGAATTGACATAGCCCAAACACCCCCCCTGAAGAGAGGTATGGAAAGATCAAAGGTGATGGTGGAATTATACATAGAAGATAGGACTTAACAAATGAATATGATGCTGAATCATTAAATTGATCTCTTTTAGTCTCCAGTATTTTAGAGCAGCTAGAAGTAAAAACCTAAAATTGTGAAATTGTAACCCATGTCAAACTCTGAAATATGTTCTACAGCTAATTGTGGTGCTGTACATTGAAATTTATAGCTTTTTTGTATATATGTTTTCACAAAAAAAAGAAGGAAAAAACTCGATTGTGATGATAAAAAAGTATTTAAGCCCTCTACCCTCCTATATTCTGGAGCACCTAGAAGGAAAAACATGAGAGGATCATATGGTAGCCCATGACAAATCTGGGATCTGTTCTGTAACACTTATTGAAGAGTGCTTTGAAAACTATTGCTTTTTTATTTCTTTGCATTGTATATTGTTATACTATACAATAAAAAAGTTAAACAAAAATGTTGGTCACTTGGCTTCAGACCATCAAATGACATGAAAAATGTAAATACATAGTAAAAAGTAAAGAACCTTGTATTTAAAAGGAGAAAAAAACAACTTTCACTGGAAGTCCAATAAGAAAGTATATATTCTGAACATGTGGCCACCATATTTTGAAAACTCAGCTGATGCTGAAGAAAATGATTCTCTACCAAAAGGAGGAAAAACATGTCTAACCAGATTTTACAAAAGACTGCTCTTGCCAAAATATGTCCATGGATATTTCCAGACTCACTTTTCATGCAAGATATGCATGACTGCACATTTTAAGCATGTTTACTAAAAAATAATTTTAGCTCAGAGAGGATCATAAAATATTAAGATTATAGATTAAGAACTAGATGCTATAGAGATAACTCAAGAATTTAAGAAGAACTCTTAGAAATTAAAAATATGGTTAAGAAAACTTCCAACAAATAGATTGAAAGATAAAGTCAAGGAAATCACCAAAAAAATGTAGAATATGCAGTTAGATTGAAAATATGAAAGAAAGGCTAAGTTGTAGAGTATAAATCCAAGAGTCCAATATCCAAATAATAGCTGCTCCTGAGAGCAGTTAAAGTGAGAGGAGAATATAATTAAAGAAATAATAAAAAGAGAATTTCTCAAAACTGAAGACATGAGTCTCAAGACTGAGATGGAGGGTAAACCCACTGTAATGTCAAACACAGTAAATGAAAATGACCTACATCCAGTTACAAAATGTTGAAATTTCAAAGTAGCAATGATTTGTTAAAATCCAAAATATCTTCAGAAAGATAAAACAAATTGTCTTTAAAAATGAAAGTCAGATTGACATCAAACTTCTCCTCAGCAATACTAGTTGCTAGGCAACAACGGAACATTTTCTTCAAAGTTCTGAGGGAAAACTATTTTAATTGAAAAAGTCAACAATTTTTCAAATTATCAGTTAAACTTGGGAGTGGAATAAAGTAATTCTAAGTTATAGAAGGACTCAGTAAGTTTACCTCCCAAGTCTTTTATGTAAGTGATTCAAGGATGTATTTCAGCAAAACAAAAGAATAAAGAGAGAGAGAGAGAAATGTGGAGTTCAAGAAACAGTTCAACACAGGTTATCAGGAAAGGAGGAAGGTAAATTGGGAGTTAATTCATAATGGGTGAATGGTTTCTGGTTAGGGTGATAGAAACTTTTTACTAATGGGCAGTGATGGGAGTAGCACAATGTTGTGAATGTAATGATCCCACTGAATTTTATTCTTCGAAGTGGTTGAAATGGGAAATTTTATGTTGTATGTATACTTCCACAGAGAGAGAGAGAGAGAGAGAGAGAGAGAGCCTTAAGAGGCAATATCAATTAAATACAATACACAATCCTGGACCTTAAAATACAATGAAGGAGAAAATGCCCCAAAATACACTATTGGTACAACTGAAAAAGCAGAATACAGATTGTAAGCTTTTATATCAAGTTAAATCTCTTGTCTGAGTAACAACACTTAATGAGGTTACATAAGTGAATATCCCTGTTGTTAGGAAATATGCATGGAAGCATTAGGTGTTCAAGGAGTATAATGTATGCAAGCTACTCTCAAATGTTTAAAAATTAGACAGATAGACCAATAGATAGATGATAAAGAAAGAATGATATAACAAATGTCACAAAATGTTAAAAGTTGATAAATCTTTCTATTTAGGTAGGGGATGTATTGGAGTTCGCTGTATTGATTTTGTATTATTTTTGCAGTTGTCCTCTCAGTGTGAAATTATTTCAAAATAAGATGTTAAAAACACACAGACAAAACAGTTAAGCCAACCAGGAGGGAATGGAAAGAAGATCCAGAGTGATAGCTATTCAACAAACCCAGACAACAAGGGTCCAGTTTGCAGATGGTGGAACGAGGGCTCCAAAGACCAGGCATCTGGGAGGAGAAATGTATGTGAATAGAAGGAATCCACAAATATGATATTATCTTTAAGAAGTTGGAATGAAGATGTGAGAAAGTCAGTCAATGTAGGACATGGGGGTGGAAGAGACGATTAGAAATTCCAAGAAAATCACGAGGATTTGTAAAAAAGATATATAATCATGGTATACTGAGCCTCTGAGAGTGAACAATTTTTATGTAGTCACAAAAGTTGTAATCACTACTGATCAATTTTCAGCTCTAGGACTCAACCCACAGACCAAGAGAAAGGAAGACAGATCTTGTTACAGAACAAGGCAAAGACATCTATCTTGACAACATAAGTTAAAATTAAGCCTTGACTGGGAGAAGAAATAAAAAGAGGAAGGAAAGCATAAGGACACATATTTTCACCTCACAAAGTGAAGAGTCAAGAGATATTGTCAATAGTTGATGGAATTAGAAATAAAGATGTGGGTATATTTTGTGAAGTTACTAGGCAAATAATAGAAAGATTTTTAAATAGTAACAACATTTTATTGGGAAGAGAAAGAAAGAAAGGCCAGATTTGGAGGATGGATGATAAGTGGGCTATATCCATACCCACCATGAGAGAAATTGATAGATAATATCTGAAATTGATAAATAAAAAATAGAAAAAGATAATGTTTTGAAGGGATTAAGACATTTAGAAGTAAAATGTATGACAAGTAAAGCACAGAGGCTGGGAGGGGGAAACAGAGATACAGTGGAGGTTCTACTGTACATGAACTGGTACAATATCACTTGAAGCAAGCTAAGGAATTATACAGTACTTCTGCATACAGCCAATTGGAGTAAGAAGGATTGGATCTACCATCCTGCCTAAAGCAACTAAAACACGAGGTGAAACATATGAAATAATGACACTCAGAACGTTGGACAGTAGTTAATAAAGGATGAGAATCCCGGAGAGAGGGAAAAGCTCCTACACAAACTTGTACACAAATGTTCAGAGCAACTTTATTTGCAATAACTCAAAACTGGAAATACACCAAATGCCCATCAACAGGTGAGCAGATAAATTTTCTATATCCAAACAATGAAATGTATTATTAGTGATGAAAAAGAATGAACAATTGATGCACATGACTACATGAATGCATGTCAAAATAATTGTGCTGAGTGAAAGAAATGGGGGAAAAGAAGAGTACATATTGTATGAGTCAATTTATATAAAGTTCCAGAAAAATGAAAACTAACATATACTGACAGAAAACAGATCTGTGGTTGTTTCTTTACTTTAAATATATGCAGTATATCGTATGTCAGTTATACCTCAGTAAAGTTATTTTAAAAGGAAAAAAGATAGAATGGCATAAATAAAATTATTTTAGAGACACAGAGGTAACTGCTGAAAGAGCTAAAAAAGAAAACCATTGTAAATGGTCCCCAGGGTGAGAAAGAAGGAGCAGAAGGGATGGCGACATTAAGGGTGAGATTGGAAACTGAGGTTTATTTTTTATTTTTTAATTTTAATATTTTTATTGTAAAAACTTAACATGCAAACATAGAAACATTCTTGACATTCAAACATTCCATGCATGGTGTACAATCAGTGGCTCCAAATATCATCACATAGAGTGGACCACGGTGGCTCAGGAGGCAAGAGTTCTTGCCTGCCGTGCCAGAGACTTGGGTTCAATTCCCGGTACCTGCCCATGCAAAAAAAAAATGAAAATGAAAAAATATCATCACATAGTTGTGTATTCATCACCAGGATCATTTTTTTTTTTTTGAACATTTGCATCACTCCAGCCAAAGAGAGAAAAAAGAAAGGAAAAACTCATACATATCATATCCCTTACGCCTCCCTCTTCTTGACCACTAGTATTTCAACCTACTCAAATCAGACACAAGGGGAACTGGTGTTTTTTAATATAAGCCCTCTGAATCAGTTCATTTCTAACAGTGTGTACATGTATACCACTTCAGGTGCACAGAGAAGCAGATGTCAAGATGGAATTTGCTAGGCAAGAGATTTATTAGGGAGGAAAGCCAGAGAAGGATAAAGGGGGAGGGAGCAAAGCAGACAGGGCAAGTCCTGAGACTGTGATCAGGCCTGCCACCTCTGAGAGGAGAGCAGCAAGGAAAGACAGAGTAGCAGGAGACTCAGAACCCAGAGGAGTTCTGAGAAGTCTTGGCCAGGGCCTTAGAGAAATCCTGTGTTGGGCAGAATGACCGGCACTTGTGCCCAGGACCTCTGACCTCTGACCTCTGATCTCCGACTCTGGCTGGGAGCAGCCCAGAGGTGTGTGGCTCAGCATGAATGCTGTGGTGGAACCAAAGCTGTGGCAGCTGGGGTTGTCATTCCCCGATGCATGCCACAGCAGTTTCTCTTAAAGGGACATCTGGATGGCGCTTCTCCCTGACTGCTGCAGCTTGCTTGGACTTGACTTTAAAATTTCAAGATAGTTTTTGAAAATAAATTCCTGTGATCAACAGGTGAAATGAAAAAACATTCAGAGAATAAACAGCACTGTCTTTTATAGTACCGATCACCTGGTTGGTACTGTATATTTTGCATTCCTTTTTTGTTCCAAGGTATTGAGTTGAGTAGACTAAATTTGTTTGGTTCTTTCTTAATTGAAGGGTCACAGTGAACAACTGGGGAAGCAGCCACTTTCTTCAAAAGAAAAAGTCCATAGAATAAATGAATGGGGTTCTGTTAGCACAAAGAACTTGGCCTCTTGAAGACCTGCAGGACTCTGATGAAACAACCCTGGGAATTACATACAACTATTTAGAAAAGATTGGGCTCATTAGACAGCCTTTAATTCTGTAACTCTCAAGTCTCTGAAATTCCCATGAACTTAGCTCCTAGTTACGTAAACAAAAGATGCTTAGCAAATAAGACTAACAAATAATAAATAATGCTCACAGTACAAAGCAATTGGCAAAGCTGTGATTTTGCTATTGGTAGGCCAAGGGGTACCTGAAGCTTTTAGGACCTGGAGCTTATACAATATTTCAGATCCTCTTCAAGAAGGAGGGTGCAAAATTACAAAAATAAAATGCCCAATGCCACCCATAAAGGAAAGTATATGTGTGTTGGTTGCGTGGTCTGAGGGCTGGGTGTCAGAGCTAGAAGAGATGAGTCTTTGCTAATTGTGATGAAAGTTTACGACTTTTGCAAATTTTGTAAAAATATATGAAGAGCATGTGAATGCATTGTTAGGGTCTCTTCCTGGGCCTTATAAAGGGTCCTGATGCTTATGCATCATCAGCATGTCAGTAAATCCCCATCTGCACAGACCCATTTGAAAGGGACAGAGACAAAGGAAGTGTCGGTTCCTTTAAGAAGTTTGTGGATATAGGTATGAGTTGTCAGGGGAGGGGTGGCCTTTCACACACATGACAGCCTTGAAAATAATCAGAATGTGCACAGAGGGTGACTGCTAGTTGCTATAAATCATCTCCTGTGTGTCTGGCACCCCCAGCTGCTGATCACTCCCTGCCAGGGGCTGGCTTCATCCACACAACACTTTCGCAGGTCTCCTACACACTTAAGATACAGCAGCATCTGATTTTTCTGAGATTCTGTCACTTTGAGTGGGGGGCTGAAAGTCAAGAGTGAGCAAGGCACATTATCAGGTTTTGTTAAAGAAAAGGGATTTGGCTTAGTGAAAACATGGTATACAGTAGATGATCACAACTGCTTTTTAAACATTCCCCCCCCTAAAAAAAAAAAAAATAGAGGGATGTTTACTTACATGTTAACAGTAATTTTCTTTGGATGTTGGCACTATGGATAATTGAAAAAAAAATTCTGCACATTTTCTTTAATAAGCATGCACTGTTTTTAAAATGGAAAAAGAACTTCAAAAAATGTTTAGAAAAAATACATTAACTTTGTATATATACATATATGTGAGGATATGTATTAATTAATCCATGAGGTGTGCAAGGACTTAGAGTGATTTAAAACTTCCCAAGGCTCCTGGTAAAAGGATTTCATAAGACAGATATTACCAGTGTTATATGATAATCCAGGCATCAGTGAATTTTAGGTTTGAAAAGACACTTGTATTGGTTATCTACCGCTGCATAACAAATTACCCCCCAAATACTTAGCAGCTTAAAACAATGAGCATTTATTATTTGACAGTTTCTGTAGGTTTAGAAACTGTGAGTGGCTTAGCTGGGTGGTTCTGACTCAGTGTCTCTCACGAGGTTGCGGTCAAACAGCAGTTACCTGAAGTCTCACTTGAAGCTGGAGGATCCAAAGATGGCTCATTCCTAAAGCTGTTGGCAAGAGGCCCCGATTCCTTGCCACAAGGACCCCTCCACAGGGCTGCCCTGAGAGTGTCCTCACAACAGGACAGCTGGCTTCCCCCAGAGGGACTGATGAGAGAGGGAAAGAGAGCAAGAGAGAGAGAGAAGCCACATTATCTTCTATGATCTAGCCTTGGAAATGACATACTGTCACTTTTGCCATATTCTTTTGTTACACAAAGCAATCCTGCTGCAGTGTGGTTGGAGTCTCCATGAGGCATAAATATTCAGAGGCAGAGATCATTAATTAGGGGGCACTTGGAAGCTGGCTACCACACCCCTTAAAAATCACCATGCCTGTCCCCCATGTGATGCTTGAGAAACTAAAATACAAAGAATTTTTCATTAAGTAAGAAATTCTGAGAGTGCTAATCAAAGTAGTCTAAGCCTATCAAGGAAATAGGTATTTGAATCCTATTTTATAGTCTGACTGATTAGAAATAGCTTTGGTTATGAGCATAATGCGACTTTTTAAAGAATATATTTTTAAAATATTTTTATTGACAAATCTTCACACACATACAGTCCATACATGGTGTACACTCAATGAATCACAATACGTAATGTGACTTTTTAAAACATTATTTGGTTTTCACTCTTCAGAAAGTTATGGAAGATTTCCCCCCTCCCTTCACAGAGGATTGGGAAGAAAAAAACAGTTTTGTTTTTTTTTAAACAAACCTTTATATTTGGGCTATATGCCTGCAGTTGATGTTTTTACAGGCAAAAATAAATAAACAAAAAACCTTTCAGTGGTGGTTTTCAGATTAGCCAGATGCCTATTGAAGAAAATAATTCCTCTCACCAATAGATCAAATCAATATTGAAATGAAATCATTAGAAATAGAAAAATGTGCAGAATAGAAGGTCTGTCTGATATGGGATTTTCTTTTCTAATGAACGAATTGATTTAGGTGAAAAAGCCTTAAAAATAATGTCAAAATTCAACCTATTTTTAGATGGGTCACAGTGGCTCAGCAGGCAGAGTTCTCACCTGCCATGCCAGAGACCCGGGTTCGATTCCCGACGCCTGCCCATGTAAAAAAAAAAAATTAAACCCCGCTTTTATACATTTAATGAATTGCCTTTACTAAAAGAATAAAATTATGTAAAAATGAAAAATACCTTAAAATTAGAGATATAAAATTATAGAAGCATATGGCAGCACATCAGTTCTTCAGAGCAGCTCCTCCTAATGAGTATTGGAATGAGAAATTGGTCAGTATTTGAAATTACCTCCAGACTGTGTACAAGCAGAAATTCTCCAGTGTTAGTCTTTGAATCCCAAATGCCCAACAGAGTGCCAGAGTGCCAGGCATAGAGAGAAGGACATGAAGTATTTGCAGACTAAATGGTGAATGGGGCGGGAAGGGACGCGCGCAGGGAACAGGGTAGAGCAATAAATGTTTTGGGGAAATGATATGACTGCAATCAAGTTCTCACCCTAATTCCCATTCCTCCTTACACCCTCTGTGTTCCCAACATCCCCTGACTTCAAAGAGAGTCCCAGGGAAGAGAACTAGCTTTGGCATCAGTAAATCCCAAGATTCCTTAATGGCTCGGGTCTTGCAATTTCAAAAATCCAATTAATTCCTTGCTCAAATCAATATGTTAAATTCTGACTCATATTACTGAAGGAAAACAAGTCCGCCAAACTTCTTGTTTTTGCCATCTAATTCAATACCATTCTATAATTTTTCCGGTTTACTCCCCAACCCCCACCCCCACCCCCATGCAAGAATCCAACATGGATTTTGGAGCCGGGTAAATTCTACCTCCTGCCCCTTTCTCCAGCTGGAAAGCCACTTACTGGCTCTTCATCTTCTTTCAGTTAACTTCTCCCAGGAATCTGCACTCTCGCTGTTAACTTCCCAGCAAGTTCAAAGGTGCTCTCATCTCTCCAAGACCTGCCAGTTAACTTACTGCTGCCGTATAGTCCTGCCTTTGATAAGTTAGCCCTTTCCCAGAGGCAGATTTTTCTCCATTTCAGGATTAAATGAGGTTTTACCAAGCTGTCATAGTCCTGGATTTTGGCACCCTTTCCAAAAGGATGTTAAAACATTCCCAAAGGATGAAACTCTCTTGAACCAAGGAATCACTGAAGAGAAAGGAATGCAAGCAGGTTTGGCAGGCTAGGCAGCTCTGCCTAATTCACTACGCCTGGCTTTATGGGAACTAAGTGCTCCTTCTGATGAGTTTAGTACAAATGAGACAATCTCTGCGGATGGTGGGTTTCACCAGGTGCCGGGTGATTGGGTCATGCTTATCAGAACTCAGGTGTGCTCATCACTGAGTTAGTAATCTCATTATTCACGTGGTTTCAAAATGTTTCTCCCAGCACGTACTGTACGGCTCCGATATTTTTTCTTTTAGGGCTAGGATTTTATCAAGCACAATTACGGTTTTTGATAAGCAATTCAAAAATTAAAACACACCCTTTTTAAAAGTCTGTATCTTCAAGTACAGGATGGGCCAGGATAAATTAGATGCATTAACAAAATAATGTTATGGTCTTTTTGTTGTCATTGTTAGAAAAGTAATTTTCACAAATTACAGAAAGAATGAAAACAGAAAAATGAAAGCAAATAACAAATAATTCTAGGTTCTTCCTTTGGTATGTTTCCTTTTAGCCCTTAAAAAAAAAAACCATAAAATTTTGAATTCTTTTTTTTTTTTCACTTGTTATCTATCCTGCCATCACAAGCATTCTGCTCCAGTTTGCTACAGCTTACTTCATAACCGTGACTTTTAGAGGTGGCTTCTGATAGGGACAGGTTTTAGTAAACAATATTAAATTGGGAATTAAAAAAGAAAGAAAGAAATCCAGGTCATCTAACATTTTACATTAAATTATATTTTACCATCAAATTATTTTTCATCATTATATTTCTCCAAATTATTTTTCACATGTATTTCAGAGTGCTGCTCTTTCAGGTACTTTCTAATACACTATATATATATATATATATATATATATATATATATATTCAAAGGGAAATCCTGGACTTATTTCAAAATTTATTTATTTATTCATCAAGATATCAATGACACTTTTTCATCTTTTTTTCCTTAAAAATCAAAGATTCTAGTCTGACCAAAGAATATAATCATATGAACTTCCAGAATTCTGAGTTCTGTAGGAAACCAGATAGTTTAAACATGTCCCCCAGGTATCAAAACATTATGTCAGACCCAATACTTGGTGAGATAATCTTAACATTGTAAGAACGTAGAATCTTATGAGTGACACAAATCAGATAACCCATCTCCAGACTCTGCCAAGCCCTCAAAATTCAAATAAAGCTTTCCATTTGCTTGACTTTTAAGTTTAACAAGGAAAAATAAGACAATGAGTTGGAAGATTCTGGAAATTCTGGAAAGCAAAGATGAAAGGCACAGTATTTTACATTTGTATTTCTTTTACACTTGATATACTCCCATATTAGAGAAAAGGAAAATATGCAAAAGTATGAAGGACAGTGTTTTTAATAAAACCTTGGCTGCTTTTCTGTGAGAGTTGATGCAAGTAATTTTATCTCTTAGGGAGTCATTTTCAAAGCAGGGAGAAGAAACAAATTGACGGGATTCCATCAGGTATTTGGAAAATGCAATCTTTTTTGTGCTTCGTTTAACTCAGCTAGGGAAAACAGCAGGGTGAAAAGCAAGATTTCACCCAGATCTTAGTTGTTTTAAGGAGAAAGAGAAAAAAAAAAAAACAGAGAGAGAGAAGAGAGGATGGAAAGAAAAAAAGAAAACAACTCTCAAACCCTATATTCTGTATCATAGCATTTACTGTTGACTTTTTAAAAGAGAGTTAATAAATAGTCGACTTTAGTAATAGTTGATTTTTTAAAAAGTAATAATAACGTTTCAGTATTTCTTCAACTGAAGTTTGAATAGCTGTATAAAGTTGGGTTATGGATTTCTTTAGTGAGAAAGAATTATACATATGTTTTTCTGACATGATATAAAAACTTTAGTCAGTGCAGTACTCCTGCTGTCAAGCTGGGCTGCCAGTTGAGCTTCCAAGAAAGGAAACTCTTGGAAAAGATGGTATTTTATAGTCCTGCCCTCAGCAATTCAGCTGTGCTTCATTCCAACATTCAATTTTGCCTCATGTGTCCACCAATAGCAAGCAAATTTCCTTACCCTCAGAGGGGCACATTGGAAAGATACAAAAGGAAATGTACTTGCGCCACATTCTCTTCTAGGATGGCTACAAAGCACTCTGCCATAGAAACTGAAACAGAGCGATTCTAACAAGTCTGGGTTTCCTCCTGAAGGCAGGATGTAGATCAAGTTTTGAAAGGGTCACTGAAGTTTGCAAAACTTTCTGCAAGGGTCACTGAAGTTTGCAAAACCAGCACATACCTTGGTTGGAAATCATGTGAAACTTATTTATGTTGTTTTTTCCTCTTCTTTCTTTAATTGCTTATCACATATTGAGCAGAGGTTCATCTGAGTGTGGAACTGGCTTAAAAGCATATTGGAAGTAAAACTCAATAGGGGGTGAGGACCCAGTGAATCAAAGTAAACATGAACCCTTTGTGGACCAAATCACCATGATATGTCCCTCTTCAAAGCCTAGTTCCCATAAATCCAAGTATGCACATGCATCAGGCTCAGATGTCTTTTAAATCTGCAAAGCGTTATCTGCCTCACCATGCACAAACTACCGTACTGAACTTTATTCTATCCAGATGGGCAGCTTTGCAGCTTTCTAACTTCCCTTCTATTGTAGTTATGAATATTTTGAGACCAGGCAAGTAGGAGACCAATATCCCAACTGTATGGCATACTGTTTGGGAAAAAATTTCCAGTGCCTCTCCTAGACAATGAAATGTTGTCAAGCTGGGCTGTCATTTGAGTTTCCGAGAAAGAAAACCCTTGGGAAAGATTGCACCATTGCAACCTGGATGCCCATGGATTTTCAACCCGCCCAGATGACATTCACAAGAGGACACACCCTTGAGCATGTCCGGAGTCACGCACAAAATTCTCAGTGAAGCAGGCTGACCTCCATAGCTTTCTCTCTCTCTCATGAGAGCAAATCAGAATGTAAATGAAGGCAGTGATCACAAGGATAAGTCCTCATCCCAAGCTTTGGGAAATAATTTACAAACATGGGCATTCTACTATAAGTAGTGGATTTTCATGTGACAGCTAGCAGACACCTCGGTATTTCAAGCCTGACTCACTCACATCACCACCCAGCTAAGGGTTCCCATTAGAGCACTCATCAATCACATGGTGACAGTCGGTTTGTGTGTTCATCTCCTGTTCTGGGCCAGGAACCAAATCTTCATCGTCCTTTTGTCCCTAGTGCCCAGGTTAAAGCAGGGATTCAGTAGCAGTTGTGGAAACCAAGGAAAAAGTACATTCATGCTTAGAATATCTCTAGAAGGATCCCCAAGAAATGGGTTTGGTTACAATGGTTGTCCCCAAGCAGAGGAACTAGGCAACTGGGGTGAGAAATGTGCTCTTGACTATTATTTTGTACTAATTGTTGTGGTTTTTTTTTTACCCTGTATTCTGTATTTAAGTGAGTGGATTTGAATAGACACTTACTGAATGAATAAACAAAAAAGATGAATGAACAAACTACATCCAGGAGCACAAGAGATGACCCATGAACATTTTTAGCTATCCCAACCTAACGGGGGAGCTTTTCCCCTCCCCTAGGTTTCTCATCCTTCTGGTGACTCATGGTAAGCTGTGTGCCAGTTCAAGAGAGCACCGACACTCTGACTGACTCAGTGTGGCCAGACATTCTTGGCCAAGGAGGAGACCAAGAACTGTCATAAACGTTAGACTTTATTGGTCCATTTTTGATTCATGCCATAGGAATGGAAATGATCACTGTTTTCCTCGATATTAGATATTTTCATATCTTGTCTGCAAAGGGCACCTGTGATTATTTCTTTAAGAAAAAAAACAAATCCAAGATTAAAGAAAATTGGAATTCTTTAGAAAAAGAGGAGAAAAGCCATTAATTTATGCCTCTAGGTTTGTGTTTCCTTTCAGCCCCAGAGAGGCAGTTCAATGCAGTCAATCCAAGAGCACTGACTTTGGGGTCAGGCAGAACTTTCCTAACTGCCCCAAGTTCCAGAATCATTATCTATAGATAATTAGGGGCAATTAGTACCTGCCTAGCAAAGTTCCATCAGGTTCCAGTAGCCATGTTTCTGGAAGATGATTGTATAATGATATAGCTTTCACAGTGTGACTATGCGATTGTGAAAACCTTGTGTCTGATGCCCCTTTTATCTACCTTATCAAAAGATGAGTAAAACATATGGAATAAAGATGAATAATGGGGGAACAAATGTTAAAATAACTTTAGAGTGAAATGCTGGTGATCGGTGAAGGGGAGGGAGGGGTGGGGGGTATGGTATGTATTAACTTTTTTCTGTTTTCTTTTTATTTCTTTTTCTGGATAGATGCAAATGTTCCAAGAAATGATCATGATGATGAATATGCAACTATGTGATGATATTGTGAATTACTGATTATATATGTAGAACGGAATGATCAAAAGTTATGAATGTTTGCATTTGTTTGGTGTTTTTTGGTATTTTTTTTAATTTAAAAATTAATTTAAAAAAAGTTCCATCAGGCTTTTTATTGCTTTTTGTACATACATTGTGTTTCATAATTTAAAATATTTTAAAAAAAGAAAAAAATACAAGCTTTGAAGCTTATCTAGGCTGTGTAACTATGCTATGAACTCAGGAATGCTCCCTCCTGTAAGGAATATGTTATGGGTATGATGTTTGTAACATTTTGCTTCTTTTGTTTACACTGTAAAGATTAACAATAAATCTGCTATTTCTGAAATTCACTAGGTCATCTGTCTGACTTTCATCATCCCCAGTCAATCAATCACCCTGGCTAGCATCACTTTTTATCCAACCAGGTCAAGAATAGATAGTGTGATGGCTTCCCAGTGCTGCTTGGGAATTTGTCAGCTTTGTTGCTTTGAAGGGTGTTTGAAAGATGTTCAGAGATACAATCAGACTTTGTATCAGTCTTCTATGCCAAAGGAATTTTTAATGAGAATTTTTTTTTTTTAATTGGTGGGAGGAGGCAGAGATCAGACTTTTTGGAAGCGCGACTCCCAAATTCATGAATATTTGGCAAGTTTACCAGGAGGTGTCAGATCCCCTCTAGCCTGTCCAGACGCTGCTGCTGTCCAGGCCGGCTGATGACTTGCGGGAGGTGGGGGTGGGAGTGGGGGGTCCTGCCTTTCCCAGCGTGGAAGTGTGCAGCGCTCCCCACACCCCCTGCCTCGACAATGCCAAGCATCGGAAACAAGGACCGGGAATGTTAGCGGCCCCGGGTGAGTGGCAGCTTAGAGGGCCTGCATTGTGCTTGGCGCACCCTGAGCAGATTGTTATTCTGCAGGCATGAATTAGAGCCTGGGCAGGAGGCGCCAGGCTCCTTCCCCGGCAGTGTCTTGCTGCCGCTGGGGAGGCGAGGAGGTTACCGTTGTGCAGAATTCTGTGGGCCACGTTCCAAGAATTGTCCCAAGAAGGCCCATCAGAAAGGCAAAGCATTTGTTTTCTGAATTCGTAACACCCTCAAATTCCATTAGTCTATTATTCCCCCCCCACCTTCTCCACCTCCCCTGCTGTGAAATGACATCAATTCATTAATTCCACTCAAATATGATTATATTCTCACCGCTTCAATTTAAAAACGTATACTTTGCATAAAGCTTTATTAAATAAAGATCTAAGGTGGAAATGATTGTCCCCATTGTCTGATCAGTTTTCATTCAGATGCACTCCCCGGTGGAGTAGCTGTTATAGATTTAGCCCAGTTGCATAGGAATGAAGACTGTTTTTATAGGCTTTTTTTTCCTAGAGGGCTCTAAGACATCAATCCATGAAATGACTATCTCTTTCCTCTAGGTATTGAAAACCCAGCTCTCCACATCTCCTCATTTGCATGAATTCATAACCACTAGATTTATTTGTGTAAAAGATCTCAACTTCAGAGTCAACTCTAAAGGCCTACAAAATCATCCCTTATACTACAAAGTTAAATGATCTCTGTTTTAAAAGTCTTCTTTCTTTTTCTGCCAATAGAGATAGGCTGGAATCAGCATCAAACTGTTCTTGTGATGGAGGGCTGGCTGAATGGGTTTGCAGCAATCAGATAATGAATGCATCTGTGCAAATTGAATGGTAGGATGTGGTAACCAATGAGATTTGCAGAGAATTTTGTTTGTTTGTTTTGCACAGGCAGGCACCAGGAATCGAACCCATGTCTTTGGTATGGAAGGCAAGAACTCTGCCTGCTGAGCCGCAGTGGCCCACTCCACAGAGACCATTTTGGGAGACATTTTAAAAATACAGATATCTTCTCCCTTACTTTACCCTACCTCCTCCCCCTACTGTCCAACCCCCAAAAAGTGGAACTCAGCTTTAAAAGAATACGAGCTATCAAGTGAAGAAGGATTTTCTAGGATGGAGTCTGCACCATTCTCCTTACAGGGTCATTTACTCATTCCTGCCTCTCACTCCCTTTCCATTCTGAATCTGGAGTATCAAAGATACCAAAGGTATTGAAACTCCTTGCTCTGACTTATACACATCATGTGTCAGCCTCACCATTGTTGGGTGAGAATGGCAGGGAATTGTGCATCAATTTCTCTAAGCCATTTTTCTGGTTCAAGCAAAAAGTAAAGGAAATGAAGGAATCTGTCTGATGCATGAGGCACAGACTATGATTCTCCTCTAAGACATGTGCCCACAAGTAGACTATCATTATTTGAGGCAACTGCAAGTATAATTAAAAACCTTTCAGCACTCTAGTCATATTTCCCGTCACAAGGACAAGATGACACACTGAGAACTAATGAGACTTAACTCTGTTGGCAATGAAAAGGGAGAGGGCCTTCCCTCATACACAGAAATGTGGGTTGGCAAAAATGAACACCCTTCAACCATTCTTGAAAACATTACATTTTATTCAAATGATTTTTACAGGTAGCAGAATTAGGGGGATGTAGAAACCTTTCACTCACACATTCACAATACATATTGTTTGGATACATTTTACAGGGTACATATTATTGAATGAATGAATGAATGGGTTCTACTCAATCTACTTCTACTCTAATTCTACCCCTAAACTCATGAACTTTTATGGGCCAACATTTTAGTATGACACTGAGAATGAGTTTCATTTAAAGAGGACATGATCACAAGGTGCAGCTGACTTTTTTCTCTTTTTTTTTTTTTTAACTCAGCACAAGAAAAACTAATACGAAACTGGATGAAAACTGTTTGCCTCGTGTAGCTTTTGCCTGGGAAGACTGATGTCTGTTTCTGGTGGCCTTCCACCCAAAATCATCAGAGCTATGATGCCTGAGCTTGTACAGGGAGGTATCACAGGTGTAAAATGACAGAAGGATTCCAGGGATCCTACTTCCTCCTTCTGCCAGTCTAGAATACAAATTTAGACCAACATGCTTTTTCTTGGAGTGTCTTCTCTTCAAAATATCAAAATAAGATGGAGAAAATCTAATTTTAAAAATAAGCGAACTAACCAAAAGTGAGTTTTTTTTTATCTGCTTCTAAAGTAAGGATAACTTTAATAAGTAATAAGTAATAATGATTCTCTCCCCCAGAAGGTATTTGAGAAATTGCATACAATTTTAAGATGCCACTTATTTGCCTCTTTTGTATGTTACCTAATTGTGTCAAAGTTGTTAGATCTGAAACAAAATGATTGTTTCTGTTATATAATATTCACTGAGCATTCGGTATTTCCCAAGTTGGAAATAGCATTTTAAAAGCTTTGTCCCTACCTTGAAGGAGTTCATCTGATCAGGAACTAAAAAATATTGTTTGCTAACTAGAGAGTGTGATTAATTACAATGACTCACAGTTTCTATTCTGAGCTCTGCCACTCTACCCTGGAAGCCCTGGGCAAATCATTTAAATCTCCCCATGTCTCAGTTTTCTCATCTGTAAAATAGAACTGAGAATACCAGCCTCCCACGGTTATTCAATGAGAATTAATTAATGTTTGAGCTCCTCAGATGAAAGATTCTCTGGATGTGCACAAGGCTATTATATAAACAATAAAACTGCATTTATACCCAGCTGAACATGATTCACATAAGAGACAAATTCCTGTAAGCTCTGCATCCTGTAAAGGCCAAGATGTGTATTTGCCCCTTGATGGTGTATGTCTTAGACTCTGCCCAATAGAAATAGAACACGAGACACATATTTAACTTTAAATTTTCTAGTTGTCACATTAAAAAAGTAAAAAGGAACAGGAAAACTTAATTTAATAGTACATTTTATTTGGGCCAATATATCCCAAATGTTATCATTCCAACATGTGGCCAATGTAAGCAATTATTAATGAGTTATTTTAGATTCTTTTTTTAAAACTATGTCTTTGAAATCTGGTGTGTATTTTAGACTTGCAGACATCTCAGTTTTAGGACTAGCCATATTTCAAGTGCTTATTAGTCAAATGTGATGAGTGGCTCCCTCTTTGAAGAACACAAGTCTATGAACGCCCACAGTTCCAGTCCCAAGTGTCATCCATTTTTCCATGGACCTCTAGTTTATCATAGGTAGTAAATAGGTTGATGGAGTCAAATTTACTCCACTTTCATTCTCTGTATTTTTGGACTTCAGAGATGATGAAAGTCCCTTCTAATAGCACTCAGAAGGATGCTCTAGAGAAAAAAGATAAATCTTCCCATTTTTGCCAGCCTTACAGAGGGATATCTTGAGACACTGGTGGCAAGATACCTCTGTCTTTTCTACCATAATCCTTGGAATGCACTTGTTTCCCATAGAAAACAGTGTCACTATATCCTCCTGAACCACCACTGAAGACCATTCAGGCACCTTAAAATGATCCCCAGTAAAGCTGATGAGGACTTAAAGTGCAATAAGGAAACTGTTTTGTTTTGTTTTGTTTCGTTTCTATGGGGTCAGGCAGTTGTTATTGGATTTTTGTTTGTTTGGTTGTTTGGTTGCTTGGCTGTTGTTTTAATAAACTTACATCAAATTATTAGGGACTTGAACAATTGTTGATTTTAACCCTTAAAGTTCTTTGCTTTAGACAGATCCTAACTCAAAAATGGTAGTTTTTTCAAAGTCAGTTTTTTTGGTATGGGCAGGTACCAGGAATCAAACCCAGATCTCCAGCATGGAATGCGAGAACTCTGCCACTGAGCCACCATGGCCTGCCCTCAAAGTCAATTTTGAATAGCCAAGCTACAACATAATCTAACATAATGACCTATATAATACAAAATGCTCAGAAAAGAATGTGCCTTAACGTGACAAGCTGAACATTTCACTCTTTGATCTTCGGGAACCTCTGTCCTTTCTTGCTAATCTTGTTTCATATTGAGACCATCCTCTCTGTTTCCACCAGAACGCTAGTCTTAAATTTGCCCCAGGATTTTGCCCAGTACCCTGACCTAAGCTTATTCTCTGTGACCCTCTTCACACCTACTGCTAGCATGATCTCGAGTCTTTCCAAGATGACCTCAGGTCATCAGATATTTGTTGAACATATACTATGAGCAAAACCTTGGAATGCCAACACGAGTGGGACAATGTTGCTTATATGTGGTAAGAGTGGTAGAATATGTACATGAATAAAGATAATGAGAGAAAGGTTAACCCATAAGAAAAATATGAAGAATGATCAGAAAAGCTTTTATGGTGGAAGTTGAACATGAGATAACTACTAAACTGCCCTCCTTTCTCTTGCATTAAGGGTCAAATAGGTGAAATGACTTTTGGGTGTCAATGCAGTATTTGTCGTCAACCAGTGTCTTTTTGGCATCTGGTTCACCTCTCCCAAAATCCAGGTCTGCCTATCCACCTGCCCCTGGAATGTCTCCACCTTTATGACACTCAAGCATCTAAACTCAACATGTTTAAGACAGAATTCATTGTCTCCCACCACCCAGCCTGTTCCTATTCCTATATTCCTCAGCTTTCTTGGTGTCAACATCATCCAGTCAGTCGTTCAAGCCAAAAATCTCCTTCTTCCTCACCCTTGCATCTAATAAATTAAAAGTCCTATTAATACACTCCTTCCTTACCCTTATCCACATGCCTTCCTCACAATTTCCACTGCCTGTACCTTAGCTCAGGCCATCATTATCTTTCTTTTGAACTACTGAAATATAATAATTATATTCTAATAATAATAGCTAGCATGTGTTAAGAGCTTTCTCTATGGCAGGCTCTGCCTTGAGCACTTTATAGGTATTGTTTCTTTTTCATCTTTACAACTATGATTGAGGAAGCCAGGTCAATTGAGAGACTCAAGGAACTTGCTCAAACACACTTTGGTAAGTGGTAGAAGCAGGTTTTGAACTCCAACAATCTGAATCAAAAGTTTGCCCTCCTCGTGACCTCTGTGTATTCTGCTTTCTTCTTCCAGACTAACTCCCTGCCAATCCATCCTCCATACGGTTTCCAGAATGGTCTGTCTAAAATGCAAGTCTTATGTTCTCGCCTCCTGACTTTGAATTCTTCAATGGCTTTCATTTCCTATAGGATAAAACCCCAGGGGCCACATGGCCTCAAAGCTCCATAGGATGTGGCCCCATCATTCTCTCCACCTTTTGCTTTCCCACCTCACTGTTTTCACTCTAGCATTTCTAAACACTTTCTATTCTCAGAACTTACCATTCCATTCCATGCCTCCATGCTGGCACATGTGCTGTTTCCTCTTCCAAGAATATCCTTCCATCCATTCTCCATTGTACTTCCCATTGAAATTGCTGTGCAAAAATCTTCAAATCCCACCTTGGATGGAGCTGGGACCAGTACCTCAAGGACCAGTTAGTAAAAAAATCATTTGCTGTAAGTGAATTCCTGTGTGATCATCCATTTGTAAAAAGACCAATTTACTACATTTCTTAAATACTTAAAAATGTTTAAGCTGGGCAGGCCATGGTGGCTCAACAGGCAGAGTTCTCACCTGCCATGCCAGAGACCCGGGATTGGTTCCCGGTGCCTGCCCATGCAAAACAAACAAACAAACAAACAAAAAACAATGAGGAGGTTTACAACAGTTTGTCTTGGATGGGTTGATTTGTCCAGCTTTTGAAGATTTCTGTGAGGTTATAGTTGACCCAGTTATGTAATTGATCCCAGGATCCTGGCCTGCAGAGGTGTTCACTCCTTTCTCTCTGTGGTCTCTGTAGCTTGTCCACACTAGACTAATGCCCTTATTATACCATGTGGCCATTATTTCAAATGTCTGAGGTCCCTAAGAGGTTATGAGCTCCATAAGGATCCAATTTATGTATTTTTATTTCCTGTCCCTGTACCCAGTGGAATGCGGAATATGGTAAAGCTTCAATAAATGTTATATTAAGCTGAATCTTAAATTATCAACCAATGAGCACTTTTATATATTACTCCCTTTCATCCATACGGAAAGACAAAATATTATACACAACAAAATGCATATTCGAGCAACTTAGAAGGCATATAAAATGCATATTTAGGCCTATTCCTAACATTTATGGGGCCATAATAAGAGTTCAAGTGGGAGCCCACCTACCTATCTTATGTTAAAATATTTAAAGGTTATAAAATAAATGAACAAATTATTAAATAAAATATATTCTGTTTTTTACCTAGAAGAACATAGCTTCAAAATGATCTGGAGGACTGGGATTGAGTTCAGAACTCTCATTAGTGGTGTGGGGAATCTCTTGGCCCTTGGCCTGTGAACTGCCCCCTCTTTCTACCCTGGCACTGTCCCATGAAGGGCCTCACACATACATGTGGGCAACCCAGCTCCCCGAAATAGCTGCCCCTGGGCTACCTTTTTTAAATTTTTAAAATTTTTATTGATAAAACCAAACAACATAGAAACATGAACATTCTTAACATATGAACATTCCATACTTGGTGTACAATCAATGGCTCACAATATCATCACATAGCTGTGTACTCATCACCATGATCATTTTTTAGAACATTTGCATCACTCCAGAAAAAGAAATAAGAAGAAACTCATACATCCCATACTCCTTATCCCTCCCTCTCATTGACCACCAGTATTTCCTTCTAACCTGGGCTACCGTTTAGTGATGGACATAGTGGATGCAGCCCATCCTCAGGGGGACGGGAAGGAGCTGAAGCCATCAGGGCAAGGAATTCTAGGGTTCCACATACTGGAACCCCCTTGGCCCACCACCATTAAAGATTATGTTGCAAATGGAAGGATATCCATGGTGTATTAAATAGTAAAAGCAGGATTTGAAGATTTCGGTTTGAATATTTTTCACATATCTTATTTTTGTGAAAAAATTGTATGCATGTATCTTTGTGCATAAAAAAAGAGACTAAAGGGATATACACCAAATTTATTGTCTCCAGATGGTGAGTTTAGGTGTGATGTTTTCCATTTTAGTTAATGAATTTTGATGTTTCCTATTATGAACATGCATTACTTGTGTTATTAAAAAATAATAAAAGTTAAGATCAAAATTTAGAAAAAATAATATGCTTCTATGGGGTAATTTCCACACTAAGTGAAACATGGTATTTGGTAAAACCTCAGAAAGTTAGGACTTCATAAGTAGGAAGGCTGGATGATTTATAAAAGATGCCAGTGAACTCACTGGCTGCTGAGGGTAATGCATGAAGTTATTGAGGTCCCATATTTACAGATAGGTGCTCATGAGGCTATGAATGTATACATTTATACTGAATCATATAAAAATATTCAAAGCATACAGTGCATATGTGTTCATCCTGGATCTCGGAATTCTGTGCACAGAGAAGTGCTCTGTTCTCGGCGGAGACTGTTACTAGCTCACTGTGTGAATGTGGGCAAGTGGCTGTGGCCTCGGACAGCAGAGTTGAAATAAAACTCATCATTAGCAAGACGCTTGGAGAAACTCACAGAATGAGTTATCTGTCAAATGTTGCTGACTAGCAGGGACAGCGAAGAGCATTATTTGCTAATATTCTGTGTGATTTTTCTTTATCCTTTTCTTTTTTGCATGGGCAGGCATCGGGAATCGAACCCGGGTCTCTGGCATGACAGGCGAGAATTCTGCCTGCTGAGCCACCGTCTCACCGCCCTGTGTGATTTGAAGAATTGTTGGTGTGTGTATGCGGGCACACACCACATACCCCACATACATATGCAAATGGCAAAGGACCCAGGATGGTTATATGCATGGCATTTCGATAATCTTAGATGATGTTGGGGGTTTTATCTCACTGAAAGTATACCTCCTGCCTAGTAGGAATCAGAATAATCATCCTATAAATTTTCAACAATCTCAGAGAATAATATATTGACCCAAATATTCCCTGAAAATGTTCAAGCTCTAAATTATTCTAAATTAAGCTTCTCTGCACTCATTTTTAAGAGTTCGTTTTAAATTAGCATTTCCTGCCATTTATAATAAATAAGTGTTACATATAAACAAGAATGGGACAGCATTTCTATTTTCAGGGGATTATGCTTAGCCCATATATATGCACTCCAGATAAATGTTCAAAAAACAGTTGATCCCAGAAAGATCTGCTTATTTTCTCCATGGTCTAAAAAAAATTAACCTATTAAAAAACAAGAAGGCATTGGACACTCAGAAAGTCTATACATCCTGTTATCAATTTTGTTTTCTCACAATATTAAAATAGATTTAAAATTGCCTTCTTGAGTTGCACAAATAGCAAGTGAGAAACAAAAGAAACATTTTATGGTGAAAAAGCATCAAACCACATTGCCAGAACATGCCATAGTCTCGCTCAAAATCCTCTGTCTGTTCATTATGCTTACTTGTCTAGGCAATTCCCTACTGAGTACAGGGATACATTCCAAAAGTTGGGCATTTGGACATTAGAACACATGTTTCCAAGAGATTGATATTAAATATGGTAGCCATATTTAAAAGATTGGCTCCACGAGCCTATAACTTATAAAAGAATAGGGGTAGCCTTGGAATATCATGACTTCTTATAATATTGTTACTATGGGGAAATGCATTCTAAAATATAACTCAGAAATCATTTAACCACCCTCCCTCCACACTTCCCTAACGTTTTGGACACAAGAGGAAGGGAACACAGTGACTTGGGGAACGCTTCTGGCTCTCCAGGGTCCTGGCATGGACTCTCAGTTTGCTTTTGTCTATTTTTCTTGGGCATGGGCAGGCTGCAGGAATCGAACCTGGGTCTCCAGCTTGGCAGGCGAGAATTCTTGCCACTGAGCCACCGTTGCACTGCCCCTGCTTTTTTATCTGTTTGGTTTCTCTAATTATAAAAGAAATGCATGCTTATTGTTAAAGAAAAATACAGTACAGTACAGGAACTTAAATGAACATCGCCCATGATTGTATTCTTCCCCTATACCTAGTTTTGCAGTTTGGTGCACAGTTATTAGACTTTTTGTGTATTTGTTTATGATGAATGGTATCTTGCATTATACATATTGTGTAACTTGCTTCTCTTAATTTAAAAACTGAATTTGTACTTCTTTATTTATTGAGCAAACACCCTAGAAGAAGTTCAGGATCAAAGTAAAGGCATATTTAAATTTTACCAATGTATTGACAAATTGTACTCTAAAAGATTTTACTAATTTATTCATATCAATGCAAAATGTTTCTGTTTTCCTACAATCTCACCAATAATGGGTTCTATAGATCTCTTTAATCTACAAATTTGATAGCAAAGGAAAGGATTTAGGATTATTGTTTTAATTCTCATTTTAATTTTTAGAGAAATTATTTTTAACAGGTTTGATTGGCCACTTTTACTTCTTTTATATACATGAATGTTCTTTGCTTATTTTTCTTCTAGATTTGTTGGATTTTTCCTTTATTTATAAAAACGCCACAGATTCAGTGATACTAGTTCTTTGATGCTTGTGATACAAATAGTTTTCCTCAGTTTTTTATGTCTTTTTGTTTGTGATTCTTTTCTTGTTTAGAATTTTAAGTTTTTTGTGTAGTCAAATTTATAGTATCTGGGTTTTATGCTGTCTTAAACAACTTCTCCAATCCAAAATTACAAAAATAATTTTTCCGTCTTTTTCTAGTACTTTGTTTTCTGTTTGTTTTTATGTATATTTTTCCTACTACTTTTAGAGTATCATTTTCTATATGTAAAGCTTTGGTCCTTGTAGAATCTTTTTTTTTCTAATAGAGTGCCAATTGTTTCAACACCATTTATTAAATTTTTCCCTTCTAATTTGAAATTTTACCTTCCTCTTACAATACTACAAAAAATTTTAGACTATTTTTTCCATTAATCTACAATAAACTTGTACAATGCTATTTTAATTACTATGTTTTTATGATATAGTTTAATATATGGTAGCATGGCTTCTGCCTCCTTTCTCTTCTTTTTCAAAATATTCCTGGCCATATTTCTAAAATATTTTTTTCTTTTCCCAGATGAGTTTTCTGTTCATCTTATAAAGTTCTTTAAAGCATTTTGTTGAGATTTTAAATGAGATTGCATTTAATTTTATAAAGTATTTCAAGGAGAGGAAACATTTAAATAATGTTGAGTTGAGTCTTCCCATAAGAGTTCAGTATGTGTCTTTCCATTTTATTCAAGTTTTTTTTCCATGTCTCTAATGAGAATTTCAAACTTTTCTTCTAATAGAAACTGTGCAATCTTTATTAACTTTATTTCCAGGTAATTTATACTTTTGTTGCTGTTGTTTAATTACTACAGTGATTGAGAAGTCTTCACCATCAAATTTCTAACTAATTATTTTTTGAAAAGTTCATTATTTTTGTACAATTATTTTATACTAGTGACATTACTGAATTTGCTTATTGCTTATGATGCTTTTACATTGTCCTCAATTTTTACATACATGTATCTTCAGGAACTAATGATCATTTTGGCTTCTTTTATGTGCAAGGACATTTGCAATTCAAAGAGCGATTTATTGAGTTTATGGAATCGGTTTGCAGGATCTCGCTCTGTCTGGTTCTTACCAACTTGGGAGAGCCAATTGTTAATTTTTCAGGAATTTTACAAGGAATTTACAATTTTACAATTTTTCAGTTGATTTACAAGTTGGTAGCTTGAAACTGGCCTTACTGGCAGTATTTACACCTTGAATATCAGGAGATGCTACAAATCAGAGCTCCCTCTACCACTCCTATCCTACCCCAGTACCCTCAGTTGGTTGCTAACCACTTGCCAGCACAACACCAGATTTATTCTATATCTATTAAGTGCCAGACAAGGAAGAATTCTTGTTTTTTAGGGTTTTCACAGGTGAACCCAGAAGTTATAATTAAAACTCAATCCAATGTGTAGCAATCTTATCAGAAATTTCTTACTTTAAAAATGTATGAGGAGGCGGGCCATGGTGACAGCAGGCAAAGTTCTCGCCTGCCATGCTGGAGACCCGGGTTCAATTCCTGGTGCCTGCCCATGCCAAAAAAATAAATAAATAAAATGTATGAGAGAGATGTTACAGCACAATGACTTTGGACTTGAATTTATAATCTAAATTTTTTCATTATTAGCTGTGTAGAAATACAAATCAAAACTACAACAATATACTACTTCACACTCACTAACATGGCTAAAGTAATATTGGTAAGAATGTGGAGAAATTGGAAACCTCACACGCTGCTGGTAGAATTATAAAATGGGACAGCTGCTTTAGAAAATAACTTGGCAATTCCTTAAAATGTTACATAGAGTTACCATATAACCTAGCAATTCCTCTCCCAGGTATATACCCAAAAAAATTGAAAATATATGTCTACACAAATAATCTGTAGCAGCATTATTCATAATAGCCCAAAAGTGGAAACAACCCAAATGTCCATCAATTGTCCATCAAACAAAATGTGGTATATCCATACAATGGAGTATTATTTGATCATAAGAAGGAATGATGTGGAAAAGATAACCCATGGAATGGGAGAAAGTTTTTGTAAATCATATATCTGATAAAGGACTTGTATCTAGGGTATATAAAGAAATCTTACAACTTAATAATAAAGAGAGAAATAACTCAATTTAAAAATGGGCAGAAGACCTAAATAAACATTTCTGCAGGGAAGATATACAAATGGTCAATAAGCACATGAAAAGATGCTCAACACCATTAGCCATCAGGGGAAGACCAGTTAAAACCACAAAAGCTACCACTTCACACCTACCAGCTATAATAAAAAAGACAGATAATAACAAGTGTGACAAGAACGTGGAGGAATTGGAACCCTCATAAACTGCTGATGAGAAGGTAAAATGGTACAGTCACTTTGGAAAACAGTCTGGTAGTTCCTCAAAAGTTTAAAAATAGAGTTACCATATGATCCAGCAATTCCATTCCTAGATAGATACCCAAGAGAAAGGAAAACATGTCTACACAAAAACTTGAACACCAATGTTCATAGCACCCTTATTCCTAACAATGGAAACAATTCAAATGTCCATCAGCTGATGAATGGACAGACAGAGAGTGTGGTCAATCCATTCAGTGGACGTCTGGCAATGAAAAAAAAGGAGGTACTGATACATGCTACAACATGATGAACCTTGAAACCATTATGCTAAGTAAAGGAAGCTAGACCCAAAAGGCCACACATAGTGTGATTCTGTTTATATGAAATGTCCACAGTAAGCAAATCCATACAGATAGAAAGTAGGTCTGTGGTTGCCGAGGGCTGAGGGAAGGAAGGAATGGGGAATTATTATTATTATTTTCTGTTGATACTTATTGGTTTTTTAAAAATATTTTATTGATAAACCTTAACATACAAGGGTACAAACATTCTTGGCATACAAACATTCATACATGGTATACAATCAATGACTCATAATATCAACACACAGTTGTGTATCATCACCATGACCATTCCTTTGAACATCTGCATCACTCCAGAGAAAAAAACAAAAAAGGAAAAAGAAAAAAAAGAAAAAACTCATACTTACCATGCCCCCACCCCTCCCCCTCACCAAGCACAGCACCTCCATCCACCCAATTTATTTTAACCTTTGTTCCCCCCTACCATTCGTTCACTTTCTATCCATATTTTTCACTCATCTGTTCATACTCTAGACAAAGGGAGCACCAGACACAAGGCTCTCACAACCACACAGTCAGTCATACTGCAAAAGCCATATCATCACACAATCATCTTCAAGAAACAAGGCCACTGGAACACAGCTCCACGGCTCCAGGCACTTCCCCCCAGCCACTCCAATACACCACAAAATAAAACTTATATAGATATTGTGTAAGAATAACCTCCAGGATAGCCTCTCAACTCTGTTTGAAACCTCTCAGCCACCAACCCTTTATTTTGTCTCATTTCTCTCTTCCCCCTTTTGGTCAAGAAGGCTTTCTCAATCCCTTGATACTGGGTCCTGGCTCATCCCAGGAGTTCTGTCCCATGTTGCCAGGGAAAATTTACACCCCTGAGAGTCATGTCCCACATTGTAGGGGAGGGCCACGCGCTCACCTGCTGTGTTGGCCTTGAGAGAGAGGCCATATCCGAGCAACAAAAGTGGCCGCCTGGGGGTGACTCTTAGGCATAATTTTAAGTAGGCTTAGCCTATCCTTTTCAGGAATAAGTTTCATAGGGCAAACCCCAAGATCAAGGGCTTGGCCTGTTGATTTGGTTGTCCCCACTGCTTGTGAAAATATCAGAAATTCTCCAAATGGGGAAGTTGAATATTTTCCCTTTTCTCCCCAAGCAATGGGGAATTATTGCTAATGGGAACAGGGCTTCTTTTGGGGCTGATGAAAATATTCTGGAATTAGACAGTGGTAATAATATTTTCATAACTCTGTGAAAGAATGGTTTGCAAATTATATCTTACTAGACCTGTTATTTTAAAAAATGTATTAGCTGTATGACCTTAGTCAAGTGATTTAATCTCTCTGCATTTCAATTTCTTCTCTCTATAGGGCTCTTGTGTGGATTTATTACATATATATTTATATATGTTTAAATATATAATACACAAACATTTTAATACATTATATATTGAATATATACAACATATATAATATTTGATAAATTTACATATAGCATATATGCCCACTAGCACCACACCTGACACAGAGCAAAACCTCTGATGATGACAGCGATTATCTTAAATTCTTTAGGCTACAGCGAACCTCCTTTTTTTCACTCCTCTTCTCAATATGGAATAGCTGGCCATCCTCTGCCACACCATTTGTTCATCTGATTCTTGAAAATGATCATTATGAAGATACCCCTCAGTTCAACTGCCCTCACAATGAATGAATCCAGATGTATAGCACTTACCTTAGTGATAATTTTACATTTAACTGGTTGATTGGGTCAGTATGTCTCAATCAAACCACTCCATGCCTATTTTTGCTCACTCCTGAATCATCAGCACTAGTTCCAGGTTTTAGTGAGAGCTCAAGAAATAGTGGTTGGAAGAATGAATGACGGATGGATGGACGAATATTCTATGTGCTCAGTGAGTGTCCTGTAAACTATTGTTCCTCAGTAAGGGATGGGGTGTGGAGAAAAGGCAGACTGTCATGTGGGTTGTTATATCTGAATCACCCGGTGATTGAAAGTTACCTGACATCTTCTCCCCAGGGTGTACCATCCCAGATCTTACAAGGTCCTACTTCAGGAGCAGGAAGGACCAGTTCATACAAAACACTCCTTCCACAAGCAGTCACTGGTGACCAAAATGTCTTTAATAGGGCCCCAAATCTTTAGTGACATTAGAGAACGAGGCTGCAGTGCAAACAAACCTTTTGTCTCTGTGACAGAGCAGAAACGGGCCAGGAGTTCTCAAAGCTAGACTTTAGAGCCTACGCTGACTTTGGATATGGGTACGTGACAGGATGGGGAGAAGGAGAATTACTCGGGCTGCTGGGTGTCCGAAAGTGTGGGAGAAGCAGAGCCCACGCAGGGGACAAGCACATTTGGGATAGGGGTCATACGGCTTCATTGTCTTCATAATTTCAATAGCATCAAGCCTACCCTTTCCTAAAGGCCCATCTGCTTTCCACTCACAAAGTGAAAAACTCAGATTTAGGAACTGCCTTGGCAATCGGGATCTGACCCCTGGCCTAATCCAATGCTTTTTTCCATATGTAAACCAGGGGATAGTTTATCGCCTATTGTGTGCTACCATCCTTCTTATTTCTCAGCGTGTGTTGTTTGACAGAAGCTCTAATTGCTAACTTATGTTCATCTGTTGATCGGGTCTCATTCCCAAGACACTCTGCTGTATTCATACCCAGCCTGTAACCTTTTTAACTGTAAAACAGAACCTAGGAAGTGCATACATCATGAATATACAGTTTAATGAATCATAAAGTCAACACCTGTGTATCTAACATACAGGTCAAGAAATGTGACATTAGTTTTATTATGTATAGATTAAGCCTCAATAAGAATCATTTTAAAAGGAAAAAAATGAGGCATAGTAAATACCTCTAAAGGCCACCACCCAAAGCGCCTTCTCAAGCCCCACTCCTTCATTCCTCTGTGAAGAAACCATTGTTCTGACTTCTGTGGTATTCATTTTTCAGCTTTCTTTATGGATTTACCACCTGAGAGTTCATTTCCAAACAGAACAGTGTAATTTTGCCTGAACAGGATCATACAATGTAAATTCTTTATGCCAGACCTCTTCTACTCAACATTATGCTCTTAAGAGTCATGTTCTTTATTGCCTGCAGTTGTAGTTTATTGATTTTTTTAATATGGTTTTCTAGTGAATGAATATTTCACAAATTGTTAGCACACTCTACTGTTGATGGATATTTGTATTGTTTCCAGTCTGAGGCTGCTACGGGCATTCAAATACATGTCTCCTGATATACATGTGCATGGATTTCAGTTATTTATATGCTGACGAGGAGATTCTGGTACTCTAACTGGTAGAGATGTATATCTTCTCCTTTTACTAGGTAATGGCAAACTACTCTCTAAAATGATTAAATCAAATCATGCACTGACCAACAATTTAAGTGAGTTCCTGACACCCGATACTAAAGATTTTTTTTATTTTAGCTGGTCTATTACATAGGTAGTGGTATTTCATTATCAGTTTTTTTTTTTTTACCTTTTTATTGTGAAAAATAACATATATACAAAAAAAGCAATAAATTTATAAGTTTTTTAAACAAGTAGATATACAACAGATTTTAAAGTTTGGCATGGGTTACAGTTTCACAATTTTTTCCGTTGTTTCTTCTAACTGCTCCAAGATACTGGAGACCAAAAGAAATATCAATATATTGATTCAGCAGTCATATTCACTTATTAAATCCTATTTTCTCTATTATACTTCTCCCTCTCTTCTTTTTTTCTTTTTTTGTGAAAAATATCATATATACAAAAAAGCAATAGATTTCAAAGTACCTTGCAACAATTAGTTTATAGAACAGATTTCAGAGTCGGGCATGGGCCACAATTCCACAATTCCAGGTTTTTATTTCTAGCTGCTCTGAGGTACTAGAGACCAAAGGAAACATCAATATACTGATCCAGCAATCATACTCATTTGTTAAATCCAAACTTCTCTGTATAACTCCACCATCGCCCTTGATCTTCCTCTCACTCTTCAGGGGTAGCTGGGCTATGGCCGTTCTAACCCTTTCATGTTGGAAGGGGCTGTCGATCACATGGGACAGGGGGATGGAGCCAGCTGATGCCCTGGAAAGGCTGGGCCCTCTGTACCTCAGAACTTACCTGGTCCAGTGACCCATCTGGAAGCTGTAGGTTTCTGGAAAACCACCCTAGTGCATGGAACCTCTGCAGAATCTTATATAATGCCCTAGGTATATTTTAGGATCAGCAAGAATGGTTGGCTAGGGTTCATTATCATTTTCATATCCTTTTCTACCTGTGTTTTCTTTGTACACATTCTTTCCTGGTCTTTGGTCCTCTTGGACTTTATTCTGATGATTTCTTTCCTACATACCAACATGTGTTAGTTATCTATTGCTGCATGACAAATGATGTCAAAACTGAGAGGCTTACAACAATCAACATTTATTATTTCACACACCCATTCCCATAGGTCAGGAATCTGGAAGTACCTAAGCCTGTTGGTTCCAGCTGAGTGTCTCTAAGAGTGCAGTCACGATATCAGCCAGGGCTGAAGTTATCTTATCTGGACTTGTGCACTGACTTCTAAGGTAGGTCACTCACTTGCCTACGAGTAATGCTGGCCCTTGGCAGAAGGCTTCAGTTTCTCTCCTTCTGGACCTCTCCACAGGGCTGCTACAGTGCCCTCATGCCTTGGCAGCTGACGTCCCCCACAGTGAGTGATCCGAGAGAGTGGAAGGAGGGAACCACAATGCTTTTTATGATCTGTCTCAGAAGTCACCAACTGTCACTCTGCCATATTCTATATATCAGTTTCTATTTACTTTATTATTATTATTATTATTATTATTTGCATGGGCAGGCACCGGGAACCAAACCTGGGTCTCCGGCATAGCAGACGAGGATTCTGCTGCTGTGCCACCAGTCACACGGCCCCATATTCTATATATTAGATGAGAGTCACTTAGTGCAGCCCACGCATCAGGAGAGGGGAATCGGTCTCCATTTTTTTGAAGGAGGGAATATGAAAGAATTTGTGAATATATTTTAAAACTACCGCGTGCCATAATTCAAAAATCTCTTGATTTTCGCCATTTGGCAAATACTACAGCAATAATTATTTCAAGCAGGAATCATCAATGCCAAACTTTCACTAGTGGGTGAAAGTTTGATGGGAAACTCACAAGATGCTTATTCATCACAAAAGGAATAATAGGAACATTACCGAGGAAAAACTTGGCAAATACGATCTTGAGCAAGTTATCAAAATGAACATCAGCAGGGATGAGGCACTCAGTATTATGTGGCTTCCAGGGTAAGGCAGTAAGAACGCGGCATCACCTCTGTGGCATCCAGGCCAAAATATACAACCCGAGTGTGTTCACGAGGAAACGTCAGATAAACTAAATCCAAGTTGACAGACATTCTGCAAAATAACTGGGTAGTGCTGTTCAGTAGTGTTAAGGCCATAAAAGACAACGAAGATCTGAGAAATTGTCCCCAATTAAAGGAGGCTACAGAGATGTGACAACTAAATGCAGGACCAGAAACAAATACGCTAATCAGACAATTGCTGAAATGTAAACAAGGTCAGCAGATTAGTTCAAAACATTGTATCGGTGTTAATGTCCTGATTTTAATAATTGTACTGTGGTCATATAAAATGTTAATATTTGACTTCCTTGTACCATGTTTGCAAGTCTGTAATTATTTCAAAATTCAAAACTATTACAAAAAATAAAAATATCTTAAAGCAGTAATGAAAAAAATATGAGTGCTTTTATAACGTCAGAAGCGCACTAGTTGCTAATGTGAGTAGCTGCTGGGAAGAACTACAACAGTTTTCCACTCTCTCCTTGCTCCCAGTCCTACCAGGCCTTTCAGGCAAACCCCACGTCAGCTGTCCTGTCTAGAACATCTCTGATTATGTCACTCCTTTGCTTAAAACTTGTCAATGGCCTCTCATATCTTAGATAAAATCCATCTTTCCTAGTGTGGAACCCCCCCCCCCTCATGATTCCTAGGCCACAGCTACATGGAAGTAAACACAGTCCTAAAACATACCTCTAGGTCTTTGCGTATGCTATTCCCTCTTCTTTGCCTGGAAAACTCCTTATTTTCCTCAGAGACTAATCTCTAAACGTCTGTTTGTAAAGCTTTTGTGGACACTTTTTCTCTCCAATAGAGTAAACAGTTTTGCCATCGCATTTGGTAGGCATCTCCCTTGCAGCATTTATCGTATAATGTTGTGAACAGGGGCTTACACATCTTCTTTCTTCTGAGGACTCTTAGCTTCCAGATGGCAGAGTCTAGACCGTATTCATTCCCAGCATCTGGCACAAGAACTGGGAATGACAGATAGTTATTGCTGTGTAACAAATGACCCCCCAAAATTAGCAGCCTAAAACAAGAAATGTCTATGACCTCACACAGTTTCTGTCAGGAATCCAAGAGCAGTTTAGATGGGAGGGTTCTGGCTTTGGGTCTTTCTCAGGGCTGATATCAAGGTCATCCAGGGCTGCAGTCACCCTAAGGCTTGACTGAGGTTGGAGAATCTGCTTCCAAGATGGCTCACTCAAATAACTATTGACAGGAGGCCTCGGTTCCTCTCTGGCTGAAAGTACAGGGCCTCAGTTCCTCTCTACATGGACTTCTTCCAGGACTAGAAGTGTTCTCACAACACAGCAGCTGGCTTCCCCCAGAGTAGGTGATCCAAGAGAGAGCAAAGCAGAAGCCACAGCTCCTCAGCAGTGGCATGCCATCAACTTTTGCCATATTCTTTTGGTCACACCGTCCAACCCTGATAAATGTGGAAGGGCATTTACACAAGGCCATGAATGCCAGGAGACAGGGATCATCAGGGGACACTGTGAAGACAGGCTATCACTGTAGGCACTCACTCAACGTCTGAATGAATGAAGGGATGTATTGTCTTCCTCTGGATGACATCCCAAAGCTCCTAGTGATCGGAGAGCCAAGATGAATTAATTTGTCATGACACAGTAATAGTTATAAAAAGGTCATTCCCAGAAATGGATTAGAACCACACACAGGGCTTGAGAGAGGTTCTCACACATGATTCACCCATCACTGAATGGAAGGACTTGTCATTTTTTTTTTCAGGAATATGGATAGCAAGCAGAGAAGATAGAGCGATTGACCTGAGGTCACTCAGATAGGCAGATGACACAGACTGGAAATCCTGTCCTCTGAGACACACCAGAGTAACTTTTAGATAAACACGCCTTCTGGGTGCTGTTGAGTTGTTTTTACAATGCTGGGTCTTCCCTATCTTCATTAAAGGGAACTTCAGGGGTCCAGGGTCTGACTACCTCATAGCACATCAATATGTTAAGATTTTCCCTTTTTCCATTTTAGGATGAGACATATTCTCCCACTGTATTCTATTCTCCAGCATAAATGAGAATAAATAACTGACCATCCTTACAGATTGTTAGAAAAGATTCTTGCCATATTTAATAGTTGTGTACCCTAAAGAAGTACTCATGGCCTCGTCCCTTCGTCTTGTATTTTTGTCTCACAGTAGTTCCTTGTACGAACTGCCCTTTCCTTTACTTCTAATCTCAACCTATTGCAATTCTACTGGTTCTTCTAGTTCCAGTCAAGCCTCTCTGCCTTCAAGAAGGTTCCCTGATCATTCCTGTCAGAGTGCTTGCTCCCTCACTAACTAGCCCTCAATTTATTTCACTCAAACTGTTTTAAGTAGTTAGGTACATGTAGGAGTTTTCATATGTACTTTTGTACTCTTACCTCTCCCCAAATAAATATTTCTTAAATGAATGAATGGATACTCTTTAATAGACGAAAAGTTTTAAATTCACCACAGGGTATCTCTTCTTGAAAACTCTGATGTAAATACTTTAGTAATACTAAAACTATTTCTCAATCTTTTGTTTTTGCTTTTCGTTGTGATCCCAGATTTTTAAAACTGTTACAGTTTTGAAGGGAGGACACCCCTACTGCAAAATTAATAGGTTACACGTGTGTGGTGTTGATACACTTCTCCTTTAACAAAATTAAGTTCACTAATCACATGGATTTCTACAGCTCTTTGAAAATGCGTGTCATGCTCATGCTTATGGGTGGCCACATTCCAGAGAACTGAATATGTGCTTCGAAACGGGAGGAAGGCTGGGGGGTGGGGAGGCAACCCTTACAAGGCAAAGGAACTGAGCATGTGCGAGCCTGTGGACTAAAGGAAGGAGGGCAGAGGAGCGCAGTTTTTGGAAATTATCAAGAGGAGTCTGATCACAGTCAGGAGATTACCCGGAATCCTCAAATGGAGAGGAGGCGTCTCAGGATTGAAGCACCCCCAGGTGACTGATGACTTCCCAGACTCTCTGGGTGCCGCCTCTTCACAGGACTCCACACTCAAGGCGTGCCCCAACCAGGGTATCACTCCTCACACTCAGCAACTGCTGGAGTACCACCCCTTCACCTGACAGACCTTGTGTCACCCCACTTTGCAATTGTAGCGTTGGATTTTTGAGAGAGAACTTAATTGTGGTATGGTGAAGTCCATTAGCCTGGAAGATTTTTTAGCTCTGCTGCTTAGAAGCTGGCCCAAAGTTACCATGTCTCCTGGAGCTTTGGTTTTCTCATCTATGAGTTAGGAATAATAATGCCCACAATGCAGAATTATTCTGAGGATTTCACATTAGGAAATTTTCAATAAATAGTAGCTATTGAAAAGCAGTGTAGCTGGGTGGTTAAAAGCCCAGAGTTGAATCTTTGCTTCATTACCTATGCTCTGACTTATTTTCTCTGGGCCTCACTATTCTAATCTATAAAATGGGAATAATAACAGTACAGTTTCCACCTCACAGGGTCGTAAAAGAATACAGTTATAAAACAGTGCCTGTCACATAAAAAGCACTCGGTAGATGGAAGTTGTGGTTGTTATAAAAGAGGCAGTGGCCTTCCATGTGGGAGACTCGGATTTAAATCCCAGATCATACCACCCCCTCTCAAAAAAAAAAAAAAATGATAAAAGAGGCAGTGGAGGGCAGGAGCTAAGACTAGATATGCTCTGCAGCTGAACTTCCTAGATTGAGATCCGGGTTTCCCCTCTTTATCTGGGACCCAGTCTCCATTCTCTCATCTGTAAATTGGGAATAATAATAGTATCTACTTTATAGGATTAAATGAGTTAACAAATATAACTCATATTACTTACAACATAGTAATCCATCAATATTAGCTAATATTATCATATATTTCAATTGGTCATAGCTCCAGTTTCTAGGCATTTCTGTGGATAACTTTAAAGCCTGATATTTTATCAAATTAAATAAACTTAAAGTTTATGCATTCTATGCTGATTAACCTAGATCACCAGTTTCCTTGGGAACAAGCCAGGCTTTCAGCCATAAAAGGTTTTCAACTGGCTCCCCATGACCATTTCAGTGTCTATGTGTATAGCAGATGGTGAGCTGCATTTTTTTAAAACTATTCCCTCCAAAGAGAAGGCTGTAAAGTTCTCAGAAAAATTAAATGCCCTCATTACAAGAGCATGCCATTGTCTCCAGCTCTTTCACCCCACACCTTAATGACTGGCAGTGTGGAGTCCCACACAAAAGGAAGAGACTTCATAATTAGGCACACTGGAGACTCTCCCCACAGGACCCGTGTGCGACGGAGGCTGCAGTTTTCAATGACACACCAATACCAAGCCACTTCAAATCACATTTCTCTTTGGTCTCCGGCTGTACTGCAGTAACAGTACGAGTCGTTTGTTCAGATACCGGAAAGCTCCCAGTCCAGGAAACATTTTTTTTTTTTTCTTTTCTTCGACCAATAATCTTGAAGCATGGTGATGTCACCCAACAATTATGCAATATGACTTAACTGTTGGAAAGGTGACAGGAATTCCACTGACATGAAAATCACAATGAAACTGCTTAGCTGCTAAATTAGTCATGTTGTACGTTACAGATAAGTCACTTTTAAACTGTGATTAACTGCCAGTTCAAACACTTCTATTGTCTGGTTAGGGAAGTAAGGTTCCCATCACTCGGAGATGGAATGATCACGCCCAGTTATTCCATTTGCCTGAATAATGCAAATGAGATGGTCATTGAACTTCATAACATTGCAGGCCACTTGAAAAGGAGCACAATGGGAAGAAAAAGAAAAGGAAAGGAAAAGCACTTTCTATCCCCACATTTTAGGGGAAAATTTGTACAAAATTTCCTTGACTGTCTTATTAGTCATTTTAACCTTTCAGTGATTTTCCCAGTCTGAATAAGATGAAAATAAGATTCTGTTCCTCAATGACGACAAGTATTGTTTAGTGTTGCTTTCTTTTTCTCACACAAACTGACTTCTATCCTAGAATTCAACTATATTGTGAAAGGGGACTTTTCCACAGACTACAAGCCATGAGTTAGATATTACTTATTCCGTAACACCCGTTGTTAAAAGTAATGCTTATATTGTTTTCAGTTAAAAAGTAATACATGTGTTCTAGAAAAAAAATTAGGAAATACTAAAAAATACAAAAAAAAAAAAAAGTCTTCCCACTGTTTTACCTTCCCCCCAAAACAGCCAAAACTAAAATTTTGGTCTAATTTCTTTCAGTCTCTTTCCTTTAAAAATTTTACACACTTGTAATCATATTGTATAAATAATCCATTATAATTGTGCATCATCACACATTTTCAGGTGGAGTACTTGTAAACAATGCCATTATGGCTGAATAATTTTTCAATGGGCTGTATAATAATTATGTAATCATTCCCTTATTGTTTCCATTTTTCCAGTGCTTTGATTTTTCAAAAAAATATTAATTTTTCTACACTTAAGACTATGTTTTTTTCCCCATATTTCTGATTAATTTCTAGGAAGAAAAAGTTCAGAAGTGGAAATACTGGTTACAAACCTGGTAAAAGTTGTTTTCTGTTTGCTTATTTGTTTTGTGTGCTGTATGGCAGGAGTCACATTTCATTATTTTTCCATGTGAGTATCCCGTTATTGCAGCACCATTTGTTGAATTTTTGTTTGTTTGTTTTGTCTTTGTTTGTTTTGGGGGAAGTGCATGGACCTGGAATCGCACCGGGGTCTCCCCCATGGGAAACCTGGTAAAAGGTTTTGATAAATAGTCTCAAATTACTTTTCAAAGGGTAACACTAACTCACACTGGAATCCTGCAGAGTACAAGGGACCCATGTATAACTATTTCTCAAGCGTGAATCAGTGCACAAAAACTGTGTGGGAGGACTGCAACATTGAAAAATTCTACTTCCAACCAAACTCCTATGCCTACTACAGAGCCCACAAGAATTTTTCAGGCCTCACCCCTGCAAGCAGAGGGGGATGAAAGTATTTAACTTACCTTTGCTTGGTCCAGAATTGTCTGCTAAGCAGAATACAGTTTCCCCATCTGATTTCCCAGTTTCTTTGAACTTGTTTCTGGTGTAATGAAATTTAACCACAGCATGTGACATGCAGTCATGTCTGGGTTCCTCAGTGTTAACCAACTCTAGCTTCATCCCAGCAGAACTATTTTTCCTTCCTCCCTTATTTTGCTGGATGTACTTCTGACCTCCCAGGTCCTTTACTCAGTAGAATTTTCTAATTTATTAGCACTACCCATTTTCCTCATACATATTATACTTCCCCTCGCCTTCCCATTCTCAACCTTCCTATATTTCACAGTTAAAAAATAAAATCCTCTCCAAAGGACTTTTGTTGGCAATGGGGCGAGTCCTCCCTAGAAATGGATATGTAATTAAATTTGAAAGATGCTACAAAACATGCTAATGTTTCTTGCAATAGCTTGGTAGTCCATAAATTAGGGAGAGAGAATTTGATTCCTTGAGGATCAGGGATAAACCCTAAAATGTCTTATGCTCAGGCTAGAAGGAAGAAATCAAACCTGGGGAAACAGAGAAGACCTAGTGGTTGAAAAGGCAGAGGGAAGTTTATATGAGCAGCACAGTTGGTTCAGAATTTATCTATGTTCAGGACGGCTGGAAAAAGCGCTATGTTCAAAGGGAAGATTAGCGAAGTGACTTCTGTGATTATCCTATATGGGCTATGGTGCCTAAACAAGGGAAACCTGTGGGGATCAGACAGTCATGAGGAAAACAGCATCAATTAGAAATCTAAGGAGTGAGTCTGGGGCTCAGATAAAGTATAGCGAGAGCTCAGAAATAGAACCAAACCATGTATGAGTCAACTCATAAGATGGAAAAGCAACACCAATGGCAGAGAGAGAGAAAAGGGCCTGGGAGGGGCAGATACATTCCCAGGGCTTGATTAAATGAATTCTGTGAGACTGGGTGCCTGAAACTTTCTTAATGGTGATACCCATTTCTCTCTCTCCATCTAAAGAGAGGATGCTTGATGAAGAGAAGTAATAATCTCACTGAGAAGGGTTGAACTTCCAAAAGTGGACTCAGTCCAGTGGATCATACAAGCATGCCCTGGTAGAGTCCCCAAACAACCAAAGAGCCCTTCCCTGACCTTGGGCCTAAACACCCAATAAACAGTCAGACTCTATTTATTTTGGGGTGAACAAACAAAAGGAAATGTTTTCTGCAGTTCTTGCTTGAAAGCTGAAGATCTAATATCACTCCAATATAGAAACTCAAGGTTTTCTTGGGAATTTAAATTGATAGGCACCTACAACATACGAATAATATATAGCTTAACTGATTTTCACAGCATGCAAGCAAATGTGAAAGAGTGTCAGTGTTCCTGTAACAGTTAAGAAGCACATTTGAACATGATAAGAATGCACTTATTTAATATTATATGCTTTTGAATTGAATTTTGGAATCCATTTTTTTTCAAGATTGCCTATGATTGGAATCAAAGACTGTTCCCTCTAATGTAACTATATGTACAAAAAAAAAAAAAAAGAGTCAATGAATGCAGACAGCCTACCAAACTCTTGCCTGGCGGTGTGGTAGATACTAGAGACAGATAAATAAGAGTCCATCCCTGCCCTTCAAGAAGTTCACAACTTAATGTAATGGGGTATCTGACCAGGTTAGAGGGAACAAAGGTGGGGAGAAAATATGGAAGGGATTACCAGTGCAGACCAGAGAAATCCCGGAGTAGGTCTGCTCAAAGTGTGGTCAAGCTGACACCCCCAAGCTGACACCAGACTGTACACATTACCTACAGAAACCAAGAGTAACGACTTAGAAGCTTTCAGAGCAATGTGACACAGTGATTATAGGTCTATAGAACTTAAAAATAACTTTAAAATTGGGCTTGTATTTTGTATGTCACTTTTGTCTAAGTGGTGTTGTTTTCATTTTTATTGTATTTTCTAAAATAGTAGTCCATAACAGAGTAGAAAATTTTAAACAAACTCCAGTGTCATTACAAATAGTTTGAAAACTATAAGCAGCATAATAGCTTAACTGAGTGTAGGCTAACCAATTATCCTGGTTTGTGCTAAAACAGGGAAAGTTCCTGGAGAGCTGGATAAAGTTGGTCAGCACAGAAGTGTTTAATTCCAAGAAAAAGTTAGCAAATGAGAAAAGAGATCAGATGAAAGAGAAGCAATAATCAAAGAAATATCAGAAGAAAAATTATCTGAGCTGAAGAGGGTTTTAGTTTTCAGGTTAAGAGGGTTCACTAATAGCCAGGCAAGATAAGTGCAAAGAGCCACAGATAGTTATATCCTAATGAACTTTCTAAATTCCAATTTTCAAGAGAAAAATCCTACAAGATTACATTCATACACACATGAAGCAAATTTAAATGAGCAAAATAAATTAATAAATTGGTGGAAAACAAAACCTTGTAACATCACATTCCTTTAACAAAAAAGATATTGCTTTAGCTTTCTAAGTTATTGAGAGCAAAGAAATAAGGAAGAATCGTCCTTTCCATACAAATATAATTATTGTAATAAAATAAGAATAAAAAACAATTCCAAGAAAGGGGAAAGTGAAAACATGCTAATGTTAAGAGTTAACAAAATTTCTTTGATTTGGCATCAAATTTGGCTCTAAGTTTCCTGGTTGGGGGTTGGAGAGGTTGGAAACCACAATCATTAAAATCATGATGATAACGGAAGAAACATATGAGTTTCTCAGCAAGACATTCTTCCTGGCACTGATATCTAAAAATCTCTCAAAGGATTTTAAGTTGGGGGCACCAAGAAATGTGGTAGACACTGAAATCAATAACATTTCTATAGCAATTACAGGACTGAATTTTAGAAAGCTGCTTTTTGCAGGAATCCTAATCAAAATCCATGATGGATTTCAAGATATATAAATATACTGTAGCCTACAGATCTTATTTGAGTCAAAGATAACAAAGTACCTTAGAACAATAGATGAATAGCCTATCACTTAGTGTTCTCTGAATATTATTTCTCAATATTATTCCTTTTAGCCAGACCTGTCTAATAGCAGATAATTTGAGGTCCCACAGTGTCTGAAAAGTTAATCCAGTACTCTTTATTGCCAATTGGGGGTATATAAAAATTCCAGTTTCAAAGGTAATTCAGTTGGACTTTGTGTCCCCAACCCTTTCAGCACTGATATGACTTTTAGATATCAAATTTTGTGAGATTAGGTCCTCATGCTTCACATAATGAATCTTATTTTAGTAAATACAAACAGAATTTAACATTTTTCTTAGTTTTACCTCTCCTCTGGCACACTCCAAAGATTTAATAAATATTTGTAACCTTCATTAATGCAAAAGGGAATTATTCACCAAATATATGATATTATCCAATCTTTATACTTTTAAGGCATCTTAATCTGTTTGAATAAACAAAAATCAGTTTGCATCTCAAGTAGGTGCATTATGATCACTTTCTGTAAAAGTATCTACTTGTATTGGCATAATATTTATAAGCATAGGACAAAACACTAGAAAGATAGAATAAAAATGTTAACCCTCATTATCACTGGTTGATAGGATTCTGGTGACTTATTTTCTTCTGTTTCCTTGTCCATATGTTCAAATGTGCTATAGTAGACTTGTATTATCTTTGCAGTAAGAAAAATGTTATCATTATTGTTTTATTTAAAGGCATGGAGGGGTGGTGGGTACATAACATCTCCACATCATCCCTAAGACAAGTTGGCCAGGCTATTTTCTTGCATCGCCACCTACCTCTCACATCATAGCTATCTGCACTTTAAGAACTTACATGCTGATTTTAAGAGCAGGACAGTTTAAGAAAGAGGGTTGGAGATACACCCCAACTTTGCCACTTTAGCAGCTATGTGTCTTGGAAATTTTTAAACTTCTGATTCCATGCGTCCGCATCTTCAAAATGGAGACTGGATTGTCATAAGCTTACAAAGAAATAGCTGATGCTGGAACAAAATAGATGCTCAATAAATATTATATGCCAAGTAAGACACCAAGAATATAAATATGAATAAAGGCTGGTTATTGGTCTCAGAAGCTCAGGCTTTTGGGGAGAATTAATTTCATAACTGGGGTTACAGAGACAGGACTTTTTTTTTTTTTATCAATGGCTTAATCCTTCCTTAGTTTTGTTTCTCTGCCACATCATTGTAAATAAGTATCTTTGGTATCCAATACAAAGCTGCTTAAAATCACCTCAGCAAAGTATAGGTCAGTATAAATCACCATTTAAAAATACATGTGCCATGTATAAAATAAAAAGGGTATCACAACAGTGAAATTTGCTAAAGGAGTTGGAAACATTTAAATCTGGAAACAAATAAAAAATCTGTGATCTTTATAAAAAATAATAAATATATAAATAAATATTATAACCTCATTTGCTTGCCCATTTCTACAAAGATTTGTCCTGGTTCCACAAATGTTAGTTCTCTTCCCTACAGTAGCTTTCTGTAAACCTGGTTTTAGTCCAATAAAGTGCTAGGGAAAAAAGGAGACCCACAGTCTTTTCCCATGTTTACTACCTAGGAATAGAGCAAAGGAGAAAAAGACTTACTGAAGTTCTACTAAGTATCAGGCACTGTGCTATGCACATTACCTTGCTTAAGGAAATTTCCAAAACATTTCAACATCTATGAACTATCTCAAGTGTCTACCTGATTATTATTGATGCATTTGCCTCTTGAGAAATATCTTATGTCATTTCATCATAATTCACCCTAAAATAGTTTCCTTATTCTAGTTTTTATCTTCAATGACTTCTAGTCGTGACAAAAAAGTTTAGTTGGTGACATCACCATCACACGTAAGTCACATTTTCAGAACTTCATTTCTTAACATGAATGAAATGTAAATTACACTTTTCTATCCTTCCATCTGCATGCTGATATGCCTCTGATTTTTATTTTTTACATTAATTGATTTATAATGAGTTTCAAATATATGTTAAGCATGACTTACTTAAATAAGCCTCATTCTATGTTGCACTGTGCTTTGAAATTTACTGCTTTTTTGTATATATGTGTTATTTTTTCACAAAAAATAAAAAAGTGATGATAAAAAATATATATTCCTCCTTTTGGCCTCCAGTGTTCTGGAGCAGCTAGGAGGAAAAATCTGAGAGGATCGTATGATAGCCCATGACAAACTCTGGGATCTGTCCTGTAACTACTTGTTGAAGAGTGTTTTGAAAACTATTGCTTTTTTCTTTCTTTACTTTGTATATATGTCATATTATACAATAAAAAAGTTTTTTTAAAAGCCTCATTCTATTTAGAGAACTTTAGACAGAAAGCTGAGGAAATAGATATCTCTAATCATAAGGCTCCAATTTTGAAAAGTTGACTAAGTGAACCCCTAATAAGAACTGAATCTCATTGGATTTATAACATGGAAAAGCATTCCAGTATAAGGGTGTTTTCTGGGCCTATGACAACTTGTTCTGTTTATAACATTGCCTCAGTATTTCAGTCAGAGACAGTTAAGTAATTACAGAGAGGACGTGGGAATGGCGCCTCCATTCCTAATGATCTATTGCACATGGATTGCACAACATAGGTTTCTATTTTCCTACTTTTTTTTTTCTTTATCATGTGGCAATTAAGACTTTTCCTTTCCACTCCCATAAAATCTCATCTTTTATGCTTTTGTCTCCCTGACATGAAAACCTTAAGAAAGCAAATTATGACTTCTACCTCCAAAGCCCCAAATAAACATGAAATAATTACCTTGCATCTTCTATCTTGAAGGCTTTCCCAGTAATTTATCTACTAAGGTTTGGATTTTATGCAAACACATTCCCCAGGAAATGTTCCAGGATGGCATGTGATCTTTCCATTTTAGACAAGCTGCCTTGATCAGGTGTCACCCAACTGACCTGCTTTTCTCTGCCTTTCTTCTCAACACAGTGTTGTCTCAACAGACTATCCACTAAGTCCTGGTTTTAATTCACTGAATTCTATTCTCAGCCCTATCCCTACACTACACCTGTCACATGCACTAGTTGCTAACATACTTTTTATTATCCCCCCATGATTCTCACTGGGCCTCTTGGTAACCCTGAATTTCCATGGTCATTTTCCCAGTGTCCTCTTCCAGTGCTGCAGCTGTATGGAGCTTGGCTTCAGTTTTGTCATCACCTCAGTTACTTTTTAGAGAGCCAGTCCTCCACTTTCTGCCCATGCTCACCTTGCAGGCTACCTATCCAGGTCATCATCTTTATTCAGATTTCTCTCACTGTTCAAGGGACTAAGTCCAACCCAAAGCAGTAAAGAAGAATGATGAAATTTATGGGGGCTGTGCTGGTTTGAAACTGTAATGTACCCATAAAATCCATGTTGTTTTAATCCAATCTTGTGGGCACAGACCCATTTTTGGGTGGGACCCCTTGATTAGGTTGTTTCCATAGAAATATAACCCTACGAGATGGGTCTTAATCCACTTACCGAAGTCCTTTAAAACGGAGATGAAACCAAGAAAAGGACAAAGAAAGCTCAGACAGAAATGCCCCAGGAGAAGCTATACAAGGACCTACCGGAATTGAAAGAGCCAGGAGAAAGCCAAGAGAAACTAAAAGATTAAATACAATTTTTGTTCCAAAGAAGCTAAAAGAGGACCTATGGATGCTTGAAGAAAGAAAACGTCCCAGCAGAAGTCAGAAGGACCCACAGGAGCTGAGAGTGCCATTTTGAAACCAACCCAGGAGAGAAGGGCCAACAGACAGTACCATGTGCCTTCCACGTGACAGAGGAACCTCGATGCAATTGGTCTTTCTTCAGAGAAGGTATCCTCTGGTTGATGCCTTAATTTGGACATTTCCACTGCCTTAGAATTGTAACTTGTAGCTTAATAAATCTCCTTTGTAAAAGCCAATCCATTTCTGATATATTACATTCTGGCAGCTTTAGCAAATCAAAACAGGGGCTCTAGGATGCTCTTAAATCTTAGCATCTAAGAGCATAAAGGATCTGTGATATCATCTAGTCCAATTCTGTCATTTTACAGGTGAAGGATCTGGGACCTCAGTATTTAAAGTTACAGGTCTTTCAAATGAATTAACACTAGAGCTGCCAGTAGGAGCATTTCCAAGTGGTTAAAAGCACTGACCCTCGAATCATATAGACCTGGGTTCAAATCCCAAGCTGACTGCTCTTGCACAACTAATTTGAACTCTGATCTTCAGTAGCCTTACCTATTAAATATGGATGATAACACCCCATCTTGCTGGCTTGCTAAGCTGGATATACAATTGCTATTACTTATTAACTAGGATCTAGCACCATTGACTTTTAGTAAATGCTTTTTATAAGATAATGCTGTAATTATGGTTCTAGTGTTAATCTTCCAAGATTCCATTTTAATCTTTACTAACGATGGTGTGACTTTGAACAAACTATTTACAAAGCTGTGCTGTAGGTGATTAGCCCATAATACAACCTAATAATAACTACTATATTCTTGCCTATAAGAATTAAATAGTTAATCCTTATAAATACAGCATTTCACATAATGTCTGGCATGTAGGAAACAGCAAAACATTGACTAACTTTATATCAACCCAAATGCCCAGATCAAATGCATGAATGATCAGGATAAATGCTCCCCATATACCCTCAGAAACAGATCCAGGATATATGCTTGGTTCTTTTTGGCCCACAGTGTCCACGTTCACTCATTCAAGCTGGGCCTTAAACAGAAGGAAGAAAAGATGTTTGCCCGCAAAGAAAAGATGTTTGCCCCCAGCTGTGACCAAAGACGAGGAGAAAATGCTTGGCAAGTTCCTTAAACACTAAGTAATTCATTGTGGTTTTTTGCAAAAGCTTCGAATTAGCCTCTCCATCTGTAGTTTCATTCTCTCCAGCCTATCATCCTTCCCACTGCCAGAATGATCTTCCTAAAATTCTAATTTGAGCAATGTTTATACCCCTTTCAATTTAATGGTCCCCACTGAATTCAAAATAAAATCCTAACTCCTTCACACACCCTTCCAGGTTTGTCACCTTCTGCCTCGAAGCCTCGATTCCTCCTCTCTGCCAGCTGCCCTCTCCTGAACCACATGCACTTCTCTGAATCGTCTGACACACATTCAGCCCTTTGCATGGGCTGTTCTCTTGGCCAGGAACACTACACGTTCTACTTGGCCTTCAAAACTCAATTCAGAGGTTGCATTTAGGAAGTCTTCTAGGATGCTTTTCCCATGCCTGCCATGCTCCCCCACCCCCCCACCAAGAGCAGAGTTCCTCCTTGGAGGTCCCATAGCATATTAGGTTTTCTTCTAGACCAGATGGTAATATATGGATACCACATTTGTATCTCTGGCCCTCTAGATTGCAAGTCCCCAGACCACAGGGCCCACTGTGTGTCAGGGAGTGTTGTAGGAACTGGGACTACAAAGAACAAGAGAGACAAAGTCCCCACTGTCACAGAGCTTTTGGTCTAGAGGGGCAAGTCAGACAACACATAAATAAATGCATAAATAAAGATTTTCAGAAATGACAAGTGCTATGAAGATAATACAACTGCATAATGTGCTAAAGAGTGGTAAAGAAGGGAGGGGCCGACATAAAAGATGCGTTCTTTCATTGGCATTTCAGAAGTGAAGAGGAGCCAACCATACCTGGGAATATCCAGGGAAAGACTGTTCCACACTGAGAGAATAGTAAGAGCTCATAAATGTTTGTTGAATGAAGGACAAGCTTGGTTAGGGACCAGTTCAAGGATGTGAAGGGGGGCTCAAACTCCTCCAATAGGGACACAAGAATTATACTAACTTTTCAGTATGGGAATATAAGGCAAAGAAATTATTGCGTCCAGTTCAGACTTGGAAGTTTGGAGGCTAGGCTGTACTGGTGACCTTAGGGTGACGCAGCTTTCTGTAAACCAGTATTTCCTGAAGAATGTTCCAGAAACGCTGAACTAGACCCTGGAGTAACCCTGAAGTCTGTTTGGGAAACATTACACCCTTAATACTGCTTGCCAACCACCACCAAGGCAGTCAGAGCGCACATTGAAATATTAAAGGCTCTGAATATCCCATAGCTTGGGACATCTGGTTAATTTGGCTTAACCTCTTATGTTCCAAATTAATTTGATCACTGTATGCTTTTTTGTTTGTTTGTTTTTTAAAACACAACACTGTTTACATCCTGTGAGATCAGTATTTTGTGAAACACACTTTAAAAAGCTCTGATCTAAATCACTCTCAACAACCTGTAAGCCTTGTTATAGTAATTTCTAACTTCAAGGTCCATTTTGTTTAGTGGAAGCATTCAATAAACTGATGCAATCTTTGGAAAGATAGAATAATTTGGTTTGCACATTTGAAAGTAAAGGGTTTGGATCTTTATAAATCTAGTTGACCAAATTTATTCATCACAGAATAATTTCAGTAGAGCTGAACAGTGCTAATACATGAAAGGACAAATACGCGTACGTCTAGAAAAAATAAGAAATCTAACTACTAAAGGTTAAAATCCAATTTGAATGTATTTTTATGCACTGAAAATTAATTGTTTTTAATTAAAATGAATAATTTCTGCTCAACCAAGTGGACAGAAATTAAGTTTACTCATCACAAATCCATCTTGCTTATTTTGATTTCAGTCATTCTAAATGGAAGAACTATTAAGTGCCAAAAGATTAATTTCCAAAAAATCAAATACATTAGGCTTTGTAATAATATTGATACTTAATAGAGGAAAAAAATCCATGCCAGAGGCTAATTAATACCAAGATACTTTCATGTTAGCTAAAAAAAAAGACTAATAGCAAGTTCCTTCCTCCAATACCAAGCTATGTAAGAATATGGGGTAATTGGCTTTTATGCTTCTTGACTGGATTTATTCTAATAAATCTAATGACAAGAAGTGATTGTTCTAACCATGCAAAAATATCTTATTTTAATCATAAAAGTTCACATAGATATCATCAAAATATACAGAAACCAGTTCTTGGCAAAGTTTTGGTCAAATAACTTTTCATATGCTTTCATTTTTTTAATACCTTTAAAGTTATGAATTTTCTCAAGATAAGTCACTAAAGAAATGAATTCTAGTGATGTAATCACCATAAATGTTACAAGTATAATTCATTCTCAAAGTTTCCTCTGGTAAATATCAAATACTATGTGATGTTCCCAAAACTGCCCTTCAAAATATAAAAGAATAGCTTAGTTATTCTACAGATAAAGATAATAAAATAAGATCAATATCATTGCTAACTAGAATTAACCTAAGCCCCCCCCCAAAATAGTAACTTACAACTTACCCAAGCCTCCAGTCAAAATTCATTTTTTTAATCTACCTTTTATTGAGCTCAAAACAGTCCATTCAGAATTATAACCAAGAATTTTTATTATATCTTAACAAATGATTGGCTGTTCTCAGTATCTCAATATTTTTATTTTATAGAATGAAAAGTATTCATGCCAGTGAGTACTTTTTTTTTTTAAGTCACTTGAACCAAATGTCAAGGTAGAGTAGGTAAGAAAATGTTCAATCAAAAATGCTCTCTCAACCAGTTAAATAGAATACCATAGGCCCATTAAAAATGACCCATCAAAAATCATGTTGCAGGAACCTTAAGTAGGGTATGAGATTTTGTAGGTTTGTCCAGAGTGATGACTTGATAAATTCCAGACAGATTTGAACAGTGAATAAAAAAGTATTTGCAAAGTCCTCTTGGGGAAATGGTGAGAAAGGGGAAAAATTCAACTTCCCCAAGTGGAGAATTCTTGATATTCTCACAAACAGTGAGGACAACCAAAGCAATAGGCTGAGCCCCCAATCTTGGGACTTGTTCATATGAAACTTAACCCCTCAAAGAATAGGCTAAGCCTACTTAAAAATGGGCCTAAGATCCTGGAGGTTATTCTTATGCATCAAGTAGATATCATCTTGTTATTCAAGATGTAACGGAGAGGCTGGAGGGAACTGCCTGAAAATGTAGAGCTGTGTTCCAGTAGCCATGTTTCTTGAGGATGATTGAATAATGATACAGCTGTCACAATGTTACTGTGTGATTGTGAAAACCTTGTTTTTGTGTCTGATGCTCCTTTTATCTACCTTGTCAACAAAGGAGTAGAACATATGGAATAGAAATAAATAATAGGGGGAACAAATGCTAAAATAAATTTAGTTTGAAATGCTAAATAAAAAAAAAAAAATGGGCCTAAGAATCACCCCCAAGAGAGCCTGTTTTGTTGCTCAGATGTGGCCTCTCCTTCTCAGCCAGCATAACAAGCAAACTCACTGCCCTCCCTCTGTCTACATGGGACATGACTCCCAGGAGTATAGACCTTCCTGGCATCATGGGACAGAAATCCTTGAATGAGCTGGCCTCAGCACCAAGGGATTGAGAAAACCTTCTCCATCAAAAGAGGGAAGAGAGAAGTGAGACAAAATAAAGTGTCAATGGCTGAGAGATTCCAAACAGAGTGGAGAGGTTATCCTGGAGGTTATTCTTATGCATTAAATTGATATCACCTTTTTAGTTAAGGTGTAAGAGAGAAGCTGGGGGGCACTGCCTGAAAATGTAGAGCTGTGTTCCAGTAGCCATGTTTCTTGAAGATGAGTGTATAATGATAAAGCTTTCACAATGTGACTGTGTGATTGTGAAAACCTTGTGTCTGATGCCCCTTTTATCTACCTTGTGGACAGACAAATAAAACATATGGATTAAAAATAAATAAATAATAGGGGGAACAAATGTTAAAATAAATTTAGTAGATTAAAATGAAAGGGAGGGGCAAGGGGTATGGTATGTATGAATTTTTTTTTCTGTTTCCTTTTTATTTCTTTTTCTGAACTGATGCAAA
>PVIY010013817.1:0-58178 GCA_004026745.1 Myrmecophaga tridactyla | reverse complement strand
TGTAAGAATAACTTCCAGGATAACCTCTCGACTCTGTTTGGAATCTCTCAGCCATTGACACTTTATTCTGTCTCATTTTGCCCTTCCCCTTTTGGTTGAGAAGGTGTTCTAGTTTGCTAGCTGCCTGAATGCAATATACCAGAAATGGAATGGCTTTTAAAAAGGGGAATTTAATAAATTGCCAGTTTACCATTCTAAGACTGAGAAAATGTCCCAATTAAAGCAAGTCTGTAGAGATGTCCAATCTAAAGCAACCTTGGTTCAAGAAGGCTGATGAAGTTCAGGGCTTCTCTTTCAAGTGAGAAGGCACATGGCAAACACAGTCAGGGCTTCCCTCTCATCTGGAAGGGCACATGGTGATCACAGCATCATCTGATAGCTTTCTCTTCTGGCTTCCGGTTTCATGAAGCTCCCCGGAAGGTGTTTTCCTTCTTCATCTCCAAAGGTTGCTGGCTTGTTGACTCTCTGCTTCATGGTGCTGCAGCATTCTCTGCTCTCTCAGAATTTCTCATTCTCCAAAATGTTTCCTCTTTTATAGGACTTCAGAAACTAATCAAGACCCACCCAATGAGTGGAGACATGCCTCTACCTAACCCAGCTCAACAACCACTCTTGATTAAATCACATCTTTGGGGAGATGATCTAATTACAGTTTCAAACATATAATACTGAATAGGGATTAGAAGAAATGGCTGCCTCTACAAAATGGGATTAGGAGTAAATTACAGCTTTTCTAGGGTACATACATCATTTCAAACCAGCACAGAAAGTTTTCTCAATCCCTTGATGCTGAATCACAGCTCATTCTAGGATCTCTGTCCCATGTTGCCAGGAAGGTCCACACCCCTGGGAGTCATGTCCCACGTAGACAGGGGGATGGCAGTGAGTTTGCTTGTTGTGTTGGCTGAGAGAGAGAGGCCACATCTGAGCAACAAAAGAGGTTCTCTTGGGGGTGACTCTTAGGCCTAATTTTAAGTAGGCTTGACCTATCCTTTGTGGGGTTAAGTTTCATATGAATAAGCCCCAAGATTGGGGGCTCAGCCTATAGCTTTGGTTGTCCACACTGCTTGTGAGAATATCAAGAATTCTCCACTTGGGGAAGTTGAATTTTCCCCCTTTCTCAACATTCCCCCAAGGGGACTTGCAAATACTTTTTTATTCACTGTTCAAGTCACTCTGGGATTTATCAGGGCATCACTCTGGACAAACCTACAAAATTTCATGCCCTACTCAAGGTTCCATGTACTTATGGTGTTCAATTAAGCTGTCCACATAAGTTATAACAGGAAATGCACTAGTCAAAATGTAAATTTTGTACCAAATAAACATTTTTTGTTTTAGTCTTACACATAAGTTAAAATTTTAAAATATTAATTACCATCTATTTTCAACACCCTGCAGTAATGACATTCCTTTGTTCTTCTTCATGCAAAAACATTTTAAAAATTGTACATTTAGTCACTCTCACTATACACGCTAGGCATTCCTAGATTATACCATCTCAGTCTTTATCGTCTTTCTTTCTGATGTCACTTGTGCCCCCAGCCCTCCTCCCTCTATCATTCTCACATTCAGCTTCATTCAGTGTCCTAACATTACTGTATTCTAGTTAGATAGTATTGTGCTATTCATTTCTGAATTTTTACAATCAGTTCCATTGCACAATCTGTATCCCTTCGGCTCCAATTACCCAGTATCTTACCCTATTTCTATCTCCTGATGGTCTCTGTTATCAATGAAATTCTCCAAGTTTATTCACTAATGTCAGTTCATATCAGTGAGACCATACAGTATTTGTCCTTTTGTTTCTGGCTAATCTCACTCAGCATAATGTCCTTAAGGTCCATTCTTGTTCTTATATACTTCATAACTTTAAAAAAAATTTTATTCTGGTAAGATATATACAACTAAATGGGACTATCTTTTTCACCTTGATTTCCTTGTTGTCTGTCACATAGTTAGTGTTCAATAAACACTTGTTGAATGTATGTATGACACCTCTCTGAAACCTTTCCTTGGAGAACCATAGCACATTTATTCTCTCTCTCCCTCTCTTTTTTATTTGTGCAGTAAATTTCATGAATCATTTCAAAATTAAGGCAAACAAAGAAACAATTTACAGATACAGATATCAGAGTTTCTTAAATTCTAAATATTTAACACTAACTTAAATACCACTTGCTTCTTGTCCACTGTTGTTGGGATTGTCAAATGATACAACCACTGAGGAAGGCAGTTTGGCGGTTCCTCAGGAAACTAAGTATAGAATTGCCATATGACCCGGCAATATCATTGCTAGGTATCTACTCAGAAGACTTGAGGGCAAAGACACAAACGGACATTTGCACACCAATGTTTATAGCAGCATTATTTACAATTGCCAAGAGATGGAAACAGCCCAAATGTCCATCAACAGACAAGTGGCTAAACAAACTGTGGTATATACATACGATGGAATATTATGCAGTGGTGAGACAGAATAAAGTTATGAAGTATGTAACAACATGGATGGAACTTAAGGACATTATGCTGAGTGAGATTAGCCAGAAACAAAAGGACAGATACTATATGGTCTCACTGAACTAATGTTAATGAGTGAACCTGGAGAATTTCCGTTAAGAACAGAGGTTATCAGTAGATAGAAATAGGGTAGATATTGAGTAATTGGAACTGAAGGGATACAGATTGTGCAATGGGACTGATTGTAAAAATTCAGAAATGGATAGCACAATACTACCTAACTGTAATACAGTAATGTTAGAACACTGAATGAAGCTGAATGTGAGAATGATAGAGGAAGGAGGGCTGGGGACACAAATGAAATCAGAAGGAAAGATAGATGATAAAGACTGAGGTGGTATAACCTAGGAATGCCTAGCGTGTATAATGATAGTGACTAAATGTACAAATTTTAAAATGTTTTTTGCATGAAGAAGAATAAAAGAATGTCAATAATGCAGGGTGTTGAAAACATATGGCCATTAATATTTTAAAACTTTAACTTACGTGTGTGACTACAGCAAAAGAAATGCTTGTTTGGTACAAAATTTATATCTTGACTAGCGCATTTCCTGTTATAACTTATGTGGACAGCTTAATTGAACACCATAAGTACATGGAAACTTGAGTAGGGCATGAAATTTTGTAGGTTTGTCCAGAGTGATGCCCCGATAAATCCCTGAAGGATTTGAACAGTGAATAAAAAGTATTTGCAAAGTCCCCTTTGGGAAATGTTGAGAAAGGGAGAAAACTCAACTTCCCCAAGTGGAGAATTCTTGATATTCTCACAAGCAGTGGGGACAACCAAAGCAATAGGCTGCGACCCCAATCTTGGGTTTGTTCATATGAAACTTAACCCCACAAAGGATAGGCTAAGCCTACTTAAAATTAGGCCTAAGGGTCACCCCCAAGAGAGCCTCTTTTGTTGCTCAGATGTGGCCTCTCTCTCTCAGCCAACACGACAAGCAAACTCACTGCCCTCCCCCTCTCTATGTGGGACATGACTCCCAGGGGTGTGGATCTTCCTGGCAATGCGGAACAGAAATCCTAGAATGAGGTGCGATGCAGCATCAAGGGATTGAGAAAACCTCGACCCAAAGGAAGAAGAGAAAAATAAGACAAAATAAAGTGTCAATGGCTGAGTGATTCCAGAGTCGAGAGGTTATCCTGGAGGTCATTCTTACGCATTAAATAGATATCACCTTTTTAGTTAAGGTGTAACAGAGAGCTTGGGGGGAACTGCCTGAAAATGGAGAGCCGTGTTCCAGTAGCCATGTTTCTTGAAGATGATTGTATGATAAAATAGCTTTCCCAACATGACCGTGTGATTATGAAAACCTTGTGTGTGATGCTTCTTTAATCTACCTTATGGACAGATGTAAAACATATGGATTAAAAATAAATAAATAATAGGGGGAACAAATATTAAAATAAATTTAGTAGATTGAAATGCTAGTGATCAATGAATGGGAGGGGTAAGGGGTATGGTGTATATGAATTTTTTTTTGTTTTCTTTTTATTTCTTTTTCTGAATTGATGCAGATGTCCTAAGAAATGATCATGATGAATATATACAACTATGTGATGAAAAAAAAAGAATGTTCGTATTGTATGTTGATTGGTTTTATTAATTAAAAAAATAGAAATAAAAATACCATTTGCTTGACTGTTAAAACTGCAAATGTTTTCAGAACATCAAGCGGAAAGACATTACAAATCATTGGTGGTTTTTAATGCTTCAATTTTCTCCTTTGCTTGGGCCATCACTTCCTCTTTCTTTGCATGCTTTGTAATCTTTTCTTGAAACCTGAGCATTTTGATATCATAATGTGTTATCACTGAAATTTAGACTCTGAGACAACTGTTCCTTAAATGTGTATCCTGCTAATAATATGACAGAACTTTCCTTTATATCCAGGAGGTAACAAAAAAAAGGAGGAAAAAAACACCTCCTTTCTCAGTTTTTGCAGATTTACCTGTGGGAGAACTCTCCTTCAGGGCTCATCTATATATTGAATTTGGGGACTAGCACCCGGCAAAAATGAAGGGGCCTCCCTGATCCTTTCTGCACACATATCTTGTTTTGGGGATGCCCCTGTGGCCCTAGGAATTGCCCTGTTTACACGGAAATGAAAGTCCCCCCTTGTGTAGTAAACAGTACCTCATGTTCCTGGGTACCGCACTGTATACACTACAGCCCCAGTCAGCGTGTTGACTACTCTCCAGTGGCGTTCTGTAGGAGAGCTCAATGAGCCTCTCTCTACACACAGACAAGTTCTGAGAGTGAGTACCTTTGTCCATCACCAGACATCTTGGGACACACATATATGTTTGTAGTGTGTGCACAAGGGTACTCTGATCTCTGTGTAACTGAGACCAGGGATTTACACTGGGATTGCAGGCCAGCTCCCCATGCAAAGCAGGTGAGGGGTGCAGGAGGGGCTACCACTCCTTGCTGTTTGTTCAAAGCTTCTGTGGAAGAATGGAGCCCTGAAGCACCTCACGCTGCCATCTTGCATGCAGCAGGCCCTGGATCAGTTCTTTTGATGTGTATCTTGGTTAGTCTCATTTGAGCTACAGATCTTCTTATTTATTGATAGTTTTCTACTCATCATTTTGTGAATAAAGATGAGTTTGATTAATGTTGATGGCTTAGGTGGGGTTTCCTTGTCCTAAGATGACTGATGGTTTTGTGTATGTAGGTGTAAATGTGAATCATTGGCTTTGCTTAGAGTGCTGGGGACAGGAGGGGGGGCTGGGTCTCTTCCCAAATGCCAAAGCAGACAGGATCCTCTCTGATGCTCCAACCCCTAATCTGAGTTGCTATAGTACGAATACCCTAGATACTTGCCTAAACTTCTTCAGGGATGATGCTTCTAACTTGGCTTGAGGGCAAAATCCAATGGAAAACAGGACCTTAGTAGGGATTTGGGAAAGGAGGCAGTGGCTGGATTGGGCTGCCTATCTTCAATAGCTAAAGCTACGGTAACAAAGCTAACCCACCATGACTGGGTGGATTAAAAATCAAGGTTTCAGTAGGGCTGTGCATTCTTCCTCTGAAGTCTGTAGGGAAGAATCTCTTCCATACATCTCTCCTGGCTGCCACCAGTATTCCACTGGCAATCCACAGTGTTCTCTGCCCCAGCCATCACATAGTGTTTCCCCTTCTTCTGTCTGTATCCAAATTTCTTCTTATAAGGACAGTCATATTTGATTAATGGCCCACTGTACTCCAGTATGAGCTCATTTTAACTTGTCTAATCCCATCTGTAACAAACCCTAGTTCCAAACAAGGTCATATTATGAAATGCTAAGGATTAGAACTTCAATATATCTTTAGGGGACACAATTCAATCCATAACAGCTTCTCTCTGATTAACTTGACTTTCTACCCCTTCTCCTATTTCTGTATTCCACACATAATGAGTAAGAGAGCTTTTTCATGAGAAACAATTGCCATCTTTGTTCTTCCTGTTTGTAGTTTAAGCAGTTCCTTCTCAATCCTGTTTTATCATTGGTCCATGTAACCACTATAAGTTTATTCTCAAATTCTCAATGCTTTTTTTTTTTAATGACTACATTCCATGGGTTTTCTGCAAAAAGAGTAGGCAAACACTTGTGCTCTGCCTACCATCTTGAATTGCTAGTTTTCTGTGCTGGTTGGAAACAGTTATATACCCCAGAAAAGCCATGTTCTTCTAATCCAGTCTTGTGGGGACAGACCTATTATTCGGTGGGACCTTTTCATTAAATTGTTTTCATGGAGATGTGACCCACCCAATTCAAGGTGGGTCTTAATCCTTTCTTGGAACCCTGTATGAGAGAGAGCCAGAAACGTTACAAGTGAGGAAAATGCCGTAGGAGGAACCAGAAGAGCCCACAGGAGCTGACAGGGATATTTTGACTCCAACCCAGGAGAGAAGGTCAGCAGATGTCACCAGGTACCTTCCCGTGTGACAGAGAACCCCCTGACATGATCAAACTTTCATCAGTGAAGGTATCCTCATGTTGATGCCTTAACTTGGACATATTCATGGCCTTAGAACTGTAACATTGTAGCTTAATAAATCCCCTTTGTAAAAGCCAAATCATTTCTGGTATATTGCATTCCAAACTGAAACAAACACCTAAGACACTGTGGGACACCATCAAGCATAGCAAAGTACACATTATGGGAGTCACAGAAGAAGAAAGAGAGAAAGGGACAGAAATATTCAAAGGTATGATGGCAGAAAACTTCCCAAATTTAACTAAGGCAAGAATATGTACATTCATGAATCCCGCAGAACCCAAAACAGGATAAACTCACAGAAAACCAGTCCCAGACACATACTGGTGAAATTCTTGAACCCCAAGGACAAGGAGAGAGTTCTAAAAACTGCAAGTGAAAGCAATTTGTTATAAACAAGGGAGCACCAATAAGATTCAGTGCTGATTTCTCATTGGAAACAATGAGGCAAGAGGGCAGTGGGATAAAATATTTAAAGTGCTCAAAGAAAACGATCATCAACCAAGAATTATATAGCTAACATGATTGTCTTTCAAAAGTGAGCGAGAGGTAAGACATTCCTAGATAAACAAAAGCTGAGGGAATTGTCATCACTAGGCCTGTCCCACAAGCAGTACTAAAGAAAGCTCTTCATATTCAGAGGAAATGACACTAGTCAGTAGATTGAAACAGCATAAAGAAATAAACACCTCTGATAAAGATAATTGTATGGGTAATAATAAAAGTCAATATTCTTGTATTTTATGACACATAACTCCACTTTTTATTTCTTATGGGTATGAGAAAGCATCTAGTTGAAAAGTTAGTTTAGAACCAAATTATGGTGTATTTTAAAAACTAAATTGTTGCGAAGGCATTATACCAAAACTAAATGTCAATAAGTGGGAGGTATGAAGGAGGGGTATGGATTCTATGTGGAAGAAAAGGAAATATCTCTATATAGATTATGGTGGTGAAGGCGTGGCTATTTACTTTAGGTTGGATTGTATGATGTGTCAATAAAATTGTTTATAAATGAACAGAGCTAAATAAGTGCTATAGAAAATGTGGAGAAAGAGATGCACCTATTCACTACTGGTAGGGAAGCTGAGAGGTGCAGCCCCTTGGAGGGCAGTGTGGAGGTTCCATAAAAGGCTAGGGGTAGGGCTGCCATATGATGCTGAAACCCAGCTGCTAGGTATATACCTGGAGGAACTGAGAGTGGGGACACAAATGGACATTGGCACACTGGTGTTTGTGGTTGCAGACTTTAGGATTCACAATGGATGGTGGTGGCCTAAGGATACAACAACTGAGGAATGGAGGGGGGATCCGTGGGGTTCACATACAACGGACTACTGAGTGGCTACAAGAAGGAATGAAGCTGTGAGGCATACAGCTAGGTGAATGAGACTTAAGGACAGTGTGGTGAATAAAATGTCAGAAACAAAAAGGCAAATATTATCATGCCTCAATCATATGGGCTAACTATAATTTACAAATTCAGAGAATTGATGTTGAGAGCATGGGTTATCACTTTGGGTTCTATTTTAAAGGTGCCTAGATTGTAAGCTCTTAATGCAGACACATATATTTTGGAGTTGTCACTGATATTTCTAAATTCTGAGATACTGAGCTGTTATATAACATGGTCCATCTCTGAAACTTCAAGTATTTATGTGACGCCTGAGACATGAGTTAGAGCCCTGAAGCTATGAAAGTCCATTCGGCAACTGTTAAAAAAGCTGAAAAAGTGATCAGACTTCGTCTAGACATATGAATGAAGCTGATCTGGATATAACTAAGGTAAATCAGAATACTGGGTAAAGGATGATATGGCCCATATTTTCAAACTCCGATCTCTGTCCAAGACCAAAGGGAGAAATGTTTATTTGGTGTAAAATTTTTATTTTTGGCAGCACATTATCTACTTTAACTTGTATGGTCAGTTTACTTGAGTATCTTAATTACATGGATTTTTTTTTTTTTTGTATTGGCTGGCACTGGGAATTGAATCCAGGTCTCTGGCATGGCAGGTGAGAATTCTGCCACTGACTCACCATTGCACCACCCAATTACATGGAATCTTGAATAGGGCATGAGAGCTTATTGGTTTGTACAGGTTAGTGTGATGCCCCAATATATCCCAGAGTAATGTGGGCAGAGAATAAAAAAATACTTGGGAAGTCATCTTGGGGGATGGTGGAAAAAGGAGGAAATATTAAACTTCTCCATCTGAAAAATTCCTGAAATTCTTGCAAGCAGTGGGGGCAACCTATTCAAGAGGCTCAGGTCTCAGTCTAGGGGCTCACCCCTCTGAAGCTTATTTCTGTAAAGGAGAAGCTAAGCCTACTGATAGTTATGCCTAAGAGTCAGCCCAAGAGAACCTCTTTTGTTGCTCAGACATGGGTTCTCTCTGTAAGCCAGTGCAGCAGGTGAACTCACTGTCCTTTCTCCTATGTGGGACATGACTCCCAGGGTATAAATCTCCCCTGGCAACATGGGTCATGACTCCCAGGGATGAGCTGGGACCCAGAATCATGGGATTGAAAAAGCCTTCTTGACCAAAAGGGGAAAGAGAAAAATGAGACAAAATAAAGTCTCAGTGACTGACAGATTTCAAACAGAGTTGAGAGGTTATCCTGGAGGTTGTTCTTGCTTATTATACAGATATCCCTCTTTTGTTCATAGCGTATTGGAGTGGCTGGAGGTATTCAGAGAAGTACCTGAAACTGTTGAGCTGTGTTCCAGGAGCCTTGATTATTGAAGATGATCGTATAATGATAGAGCTTTTACAATGTGACTGTGTGAATGTGAACACCTTGTGTCTGATGCTCCTTTTATCCAGGGTAAAAAAATAAATAAACAAGGATAAAATAAATGAATAATAGGGGAGATACAGGGTAAAAATTGGGTACATTGAAGTCCTAGTGGTCAATGAGAGGGAGGGGTAGGTATGGGATGCATGAGTTCTTTTTTTCTTCTTTTTATTTCTTTTTCTGGAGTGATGCAAATGTTCTAAAAATGATCATGGTGATGAATAAACAACTATGATGATATTGTGAGCCACTGATGGCATAATATGGTTGGACAGTATGTGTGTGGATCTTTCTCAATACAAATATTTTTTTTAAAAACCAGGTTGTTGTGTTTGGATATGACTTTGTAGGCCATGAGAGCCATGAAAGGCTTTTTTTTTTCTTTTTTTGCCAGTCTTAAATAAAATGTTATTGTTTCATTGCTTTTTTTCTTCAATTTTATTGAGATAAATTCACACAACATGGAAACCATCCAAAGTATGCAATCACTGGCCCACTGTATCATTGCATAGTTGTGCATACATCCCCCTAATTGACTTTTGGAACATTTTCATTACTCCAGAACAGAAATAAGAATAGAAAATAAAACCTAAATCCTCCCATACCTCTTATGGGGGCTGCCATTATTAACCCATACTGTTAGTGTAGTGAATTTGTTACTGCTGATGAAAGATGACTAAAATATTACTGTTTTCTATAGTCCATAGTTTGCAATAGCCATGTCTTTCTTCACATACCCCTCTATTATTTTTTTACATTTATATTGGTTTATGCAAGAACTTATTTACATACATGACTTTAAACAACCACCTTCAATCAAATTCACCTACAATATGTTACAATTTCCTATAATCTTAAGAACAAGCTACTGGAAACTTTATCCATTCTATCCATTCTCAAACACTTAAGTTTAACCTCATTGACAATTTGGCACACACATTTAGTAACCACTCCCCCTTCTCTAGCTTCTGTCTATCTCTAGGTAACCTATACTCTACAGTTTCTCCCCATGTATGTCTTTATTTTATTATTCATCTAACCATACACTGGCTAAGGGGGGTATCACTCACAAGGTTTTTACAATCATGCAGTCACAAGATAAAAACCACATAATTATGCAATCATTATCAAAGATCAAGGCTACTGGGTTGCAATTCAACAATTTCAGGTATTTCCTTCTGGCTGTTCTAATATACTAGAAACAAAAAATGAAATACCTATATAATGATTCAGTAGCTATAAGCATTTCTTAAATCCTAACTCATCTGTTACAACTCCTCGCACTCATTTGACTGATCTCTCAATCTTCAGGGGTATTTGGGAAATGACCAAATACCTCTTTTCATGCTGAAAAGAGGTGTTCACATTATGGGGTAGAGGAATGCAACTGGTCAATGTACTTGGAGAGACTGGTAAGTCTTGGCTTCATGGCTTATCTGGCACAGGAATGATCTGGAGGTTTTTAGTACCTGAAAAGATAAACTTAGTAAGTAAAACCTTTATAGAGTCTCCAATAGAACCCAGGGTATTCTTTAGGGTCTTCAGGAATATTGTTGGTTGGAGCTTGGCATAGTGTGGCAATGAAGCGAGTTTGCATAAGACTAAACTGTAAAACCACCTCTCAACTCTATTTGAAATCTCTTAGCCACTGAAACCTTACTGTGTGTCATTCTTTTCCCCCTTTTAGTCAAGAAGATATTGTCAGTCCCATATTACCAGGGCCAGGCTCATCACTGGAAGTCATGCCCCACGTTGCCAGGGAGACTGTCACCCCTGGAAGTCATGTCTCATGGGGAGGGGGAAGGTAGTGAGTTTATTTTCAGAGTCTGGCTTAGGTAGAGAGGCCACCTCTGAGCAACAAAAGAGGTTCTCAGAGGGTGACCTTTAGGCATAATTATAGTCAGCTTGGCTTCGTCATTATAGAAATAAGTTTCATAAGGCAAGCCTCAAGACTGAGGAATTAGCTTATTAAATTTGGGGTTCTTAATGTTTGAGAGAATATCAGTAATTTCCCAATTGGGGAAGTTTAATAATTCTATATGTTTTTTTCCATGAAAGGCTTTTGAATGATGTTGTTCAAATGGTGGAAATTTCTTAGAACAAGATATTCTACAAACTATTGTATTTGCTCTCGATTGATGCTTCTGATGTTTATGGTGATTTGATTATGACAGAACAATGTTTTATAGGCTGTAAAAACATCAAATGAATAAAAAGCAATATGCTTGAAAAAACAAATTAAGAAATATTGAAATCATAAAATGTACCTTCTCCAACCATGGGGAATGAAAATAGAAATCAATAACTGAGAGAAAACTGAAAATTCCACAAATATGGGCAACTAAAACAATGCACTCTTTTTAACAAGCAGTGGGTCAAAGACGATATCACAAAGGAAATCAGGAAATAACTTGAGGCAAATGAAAGTGAAACACAACATGTCAAAATATATGGGTACAGCAGAGGCAAGAAAGCTTAGAGAGGAAAATTTAGAGCTTTAAATGCTTACATTAAAAAGAAGATCTCAAATCCAAATGTGACTTCACAACTAGAGGTTCTAGAAAAAGAAAAGCAAACTAAATTCAAAGTGAACAGAAGAAAGGAAATAACAAAAGATATGTGGAGGTAAACCAAATAAAGAATAAAAAACAATAGGTGGTGGGATTGAGAAAACCTTCTCGACCAAACGGGGCAAGAGTGAAATGAGACTAAGGGTCAATGGCTGAGAGATTCCAAACAGAGTCGAGAGGTTATCCTGGAGTTTATTCTTATGCATTAAGTATATATCACCTTGTTATCCAAGATGTAATGGAGAGGCTGGAGGGAACTGCCTGAAAATGTAGAGCTGTGTTCCAGTAGCCATGTTCCTTGATGATGATTGAACAATGATATAGCTTTCACAATGTGACTGTGTGATTGTGAAAACCTTGTGTCTGATGCTCCTTTTATCTACCTTGTCAACAGACGAGTAGAACATATGGAATAAAAATAAGTAATAGGGGGAACAAATGTTAAAATAAATTTAGTTTGAAATGCTAGTGATCAATGAAAGGGAGGGGAAAGGGGTATGGTATATAAAATTTTTTTTTCTGTTTTTGTTTTATTTTTCTGTTGTCTTTTTCTTTTTCTGAATTGATGCAAATGTTCTGGGAAATGATCATGATGATGAATATGCAACTATGTGATGATATTGTGAATTGCTGATTGTATGTGTTGGGAATGTTTATGTTTCTTGTAATTTTTTTTAATTAATAAAAAATTAAAAATTAAAAATTAAAATAAAATAAAAAAGAAATAAGGCTGTGAAAATATCTTTATATATATATGTATATATATATATATACATATATATATAAAGCAGATGTCTTATTATTTCCTTCAGATAGGTAAGTTCATAGAAATTGATTGCTGGTTCAAAGGGTATGTTCATTTTTTAAAAAAAATTTGTACAACCTAATATTTCTCATTTTATTTACCTTCAAATTTACATTTCAGTTGTGTTAATTGCATTCCCAAAGTTGTGCCTTCGTCACCATCATGCATTGCCAAAACTTCCCTCTCTCCAAAAGAAACTCCATACTAATTAAACATTAACTCCCCATTCCTCACCCCCATTGGGTCCCTGGTAAACTGTATTCTAGTTTCTGTCTTTACGAATGTGCATATTCTACTTATTTTCATATAAGTGAATACAATACAATATTTGTCCTTTTATTTAAAGGCTACATTCATTTTGGAGAGGCAGGGAGGGGTGCATGGTCTGGGAATCGAGCCCAGGTCTCCCTCATGGAAGGCAAGCATTCTACCAGGGTACGTTCATTTTTAAGGCTCTTGATATATATAGACTATTTGTTTTCTATAAATATTATACCAGTTTTTATTTTTATCAGCAATGTATGACAGGCCTACTTTGCTGCACCCTGACCAACCCCACCCATTGTCAATCATTTTGATATTTTGTACCAATTAGAGTTCTTAGTTGCAAGCAATTTAAAATTGGCCAGAGAAGGAATTTTATTGATAGAGTATTTATTGCTTGTTGGATTAATGAAAGGCTGGAAAACAGGCAGGATTAAAGGAAGCTCCATTGTAGGAAGCCGCCAAGATAATGTCACAGAAGCAGGCTGTGAGGATATCACTGTCGGCAATATTGTCCCTGGAACTGCTATTATTCTTGCTTCCAGACACCACTCCCAGTGGACACTGAATGCTGCCACCACTGAACCTTGGCACTGTCCCCACTGATGCTACTCTCTATAAAGCTAAAATGTTCCTACATTTTTGTGTCATGCCTTCAAGATTCAGAGTTCTGGGAAGAAACATTTAATTGGCTGAAGCCAGAACACGTGCCAGCACTTGGGCTCTTTCTGGTTGGAAAGAAAAAATCCTTTCTTCTCAGCTTCTGAAAGGTGAGGGGGGCTCTGCTTCTCAGCAGTAATAAATGTAATGTAATTCCCATCCCAAAATTTCATGGAGAGACAAAACTTTTTACTTTCATAGCCATAGTCTTTTATAAAGTAATGAAACAGTAAGATACCATAAAATATTCCAGCACCTTGTTTCACACTTTATGGTTTAGAGAGCGCTTTGGCACTGGTCCTTACAGTAATCTTTACAATAACCTAGTGGGGCAGCCAGGTACGCTGTACCAAGTCCCTCTTGGTTAATAGTGATGGAAAACCCAATGCGAACGGGTCTAAGTCTCCATGCCAGACAAGATCCAGGAGAAAGTCATGTTTTAGTTATAGCTGGATTTAGGAGTCCAAAGAATGTCAGGAGGACTTGATCTTATTCTCTTGTCTCTTGATTCAGTTTTTCTGTACCAAAAGATAAGGTAGCAGGACTCCGTGTGCTGTCTCTACCGGCCTGATGCGTATCCTCAGCTTTGGAGTTTGGGATGGGTCATAGTACACAAAACACATGGATTAAATACTCCTAAAGGGTGGGAGAAAGATCAAAGGTGATGGTGGAGTTATACAGAGAAGGTAGGGTTTGACAAATGAATATGATTGCTGAATCATTAAATTGATGTTTCTTTTAGTTTCCAGTATCTTAGAGCATCTAGAAGTAAAAGCCTAAAATTGTAGAATTATAACCAATATCAAGCTCTGAAGCTGTTCTACTACTTGTTGCAACGTGCTTTGAAATTTATTGCTTTTTTGTATATACGCTATTTTTCACAATAAAGAAAAAAAATCGGTTGTGTGATGATAAATGCACAACTATATGATGATATTGTGAACCATTGATTGTACACTTTGGGTGATTATATGGTATGTGAATGTATAAATGTACATCAGTAAAAAAATAAATAATTTTTAAAAATCAAAGGAGAAGGTGGAATTATAAAAGAGAAGATAGGATTTAACAAATGAGTATGACTGCTGAACCATTTTATTGATATCTCTTTCAGTCTCCAGTGTGTTGGAGCAGCCTGAAGGAAAAACCTTCAGAAAAATTGTGGCACTGTAACCCATACCAAACTCTGAAATCTGTTCTATAACGAATTGTTGCCGTGTGCTTTGAATTTTAGTGCTTTTTTGTATATATTTTTCACAATAAAAAATTTAAAACAAAAAAAACACGTGGATGGAGTGGGAAGTTGTATTCCTCAGGGAAGATTCAAATGATTGCATCTGAAGATGGAGACAAAAGCAAACAGCTATCCACATCCGCTGTAACAGGCCAGGGTGATGGATCCCATTTCATGGGCGCATTTGATGAGATGCTGCTGTGAGCCAACCAAGGAGGTTAGAATTAGGGGGAGCATGACAGGTCGCACCAGATTTAAACACCACCTCTGCTGATCCTAGTGGGAAAAGCTAAAGAGGGAAACACTAAGCATTTGCATCCATTTCTTCTTGGCCCAAACCACAGCAGGTGAGGTGGGGAGGAGGAGGCTGTGAGCTGGGGGCGAACTACCAACACCTCAGCAAAGACGCTAAGTAGAAGCCACCAGAAACCGTCTTCGGTTTCGGATACACTGAGTATCTTTCCCTTAAAATAAGCGCAGGGGAATCACAGGAGGGGAATGAGGCGTCTGAAAAGACATTTGGAATTCTACAAAACGCCCCTTCATTTGCAGAGTTCCTATCCACTTCAAAGGCTGTTCTAAGTGCTGACAGGGAAGAAAGTTCTGCCAAATTGGGACCTTTAAAGTAGATCAGATTTTCAACATATCCCAAACATGCTTAGATTCAGTGTAGGTAAATCTCAACCACACCACAACGGAGAGGGGATCACTCATTTCCTTTCTGTTTAGCAGGACAACTGTCATTGCCAAACACAGAACAGCCATTTAGCTCTAGCAAATGCTGCAATAATCAAATAGAGGGTGATCAGCTTATCCAGTCTTCCAGCTGTGTTGTATAATTTTCATTTCCTCTTTTCAACAGACATCCTAACCCAGTCAGGAAGGTCTGATAGTCCTTTACAGGGATGGTATTATTTCCTCATTCTTACATGAGCCGGAATTCCATTTGGAAAGAGAAATTATGTTGAGCTGATCAATAACCTCAAAGAACTAAGAGAAAAAATTACCTGTTATCTGACTCTTATACGCCCATGATTTGTGCTCTTGTGTTAATTGCAGAGTCACTGGCAATTAGATTAGCTATTGTTAACATCTAAAATAGATTTAAATGAAAAAAGAATCAATACTTAAGCTGGATGTTTAAACATTACAACATTGACTAGAGGCTGAATCTTCTCAATTGAATTATTCTTTGCTTTCTGCATTTTTGAACACTGAGCATGATTTTTAACAGAGTTGAAAAATATCTCATGTTGTAAGGGACAATGTAAGAAACTTGCTGTAGTCATAGAAATGAAGGTATGACACAGGTGGGAGCGGTATGTGTGGTTTGCAAAACTAAGATATCAGCATTCAAATTTGACAAAGGAGTATAATTACAATGGCAGACCTTTTTTGAGCACTTACTGGATGGCTTGTTATTGTTATTTTATTTTTATCATTTGGTCTTCAAAACAGTCTTATGAAACGGGTAATGCATGAGTCAAGGAGGACATGCCTTCCACAAAGTCACAGCTGGGAAGTGGTGGTGTTGGGTAAAAGCCCGCGTCTGTGGACAGCTGGTCCAGAATTTGCAGCCTCTATGCTGTGCTTTAGCAATTGCAAGTTTAGATATTCTAAACAGAGTCTTAATGTACCTTTAAACATGGAAAATTCAGAAGACTGATGTATTCAGTACTTCTCTTGTATTTACCAATTTAGCTGGCAGAAGCTCTCTCGTTCAGTTTGATACCCCCTATAGCCCTAAATTTTGTTTATTGAATTGGATTCTATAATTGTAATAGTGAAATTTATAAAATTACCTTTAAATTTTTACTTTCCCAAATTCACTATATGAGGACTCTTAGAGTATACACGTCTTAGATCTTAGAAACATTCACGAATCTGAGTTGGCGTGGGCTGGGGGGTGGGTTTGTAAACCTCGCTCTGTGTGTGTGTGTGTGTGCATGTGCGCGCGTGTGTGAGTGTGTGTGTGTGTGTGCGCGCATGCACACGTGGACCTGACCTTGTGTGGTGAGGTTCTTGGTTAAACAAACTTCAGCCAAACAAATTTCAGCTTAAACTTTGTCTTCATTTCAAAACAGCACAATCTCTGGGTGCAGATTTCCCTCCTTCTGTTTTGTTCTCAAGAATCACTTGAGAAGCCGATCATAGTTATGCAAATATATGTCAAGTAGGCCACCTGGGCCCTGGGGAAATTGTATAACAGAATCTTTTGTGGCATGACAAAGGCTGCTGCTATCAAGAGCTCCTGGTTTGCAGAGTTGCACTGGGAAAGTAGAGGTGAGGGGTAAAAAATGAGGATATTTGCAGAGATGTTGGAGAACCAACATTTTCTCTTCTGTGGTTCAGCATTATTTGAACATCTCTGAAGGGCTGAGATAACCTTGACTGCAACCTTGACTGCAGCCAATTGTTAAGAAGGGACACCAATAGCCCCCAAGTGGGAAGTATGGCAAGGAAGGAAAGCCTGATCTGGCGGCCTGGTTCAGCAACAGCTCCGGGGCTGTGGATGGTCTTGATACAGTATTGGTGAGGCTCCCTGTCACCCTGGCATAGAGAGTGTACCTTGGAAATAAGAGTTGAGCATGTGGGGGTAAAGCAACCCAGTAGGTACTGAAACGTCTGGGCTGAATATAGTATTGGAAGGAGCAATTTATTCTCTCTTGGTTCAGTCATTTGAAAGCAAAATAAGTTATTTGTATCCCAAGCTACTGCAGTGGAAAAAGCAGCGATATATATATATAGTGGAAAAGAATATATGTACAAAAAAAGCAATAAATTTCGAAGTACACTGCAACAATTAATTATAGAACAGAGTTCAGAGTTTGTTATGGTTTTACAGTTCCACAATTTTAGGTTTTTCCTTCCTGCTGCCCCAAGGCACTGGAGACCAAAATAAATATCAACATAATGATTTAGCAGTCATACTCATTTGTTGAATCCTATCTTCTTTGTTATAAACCCCACCTTCTCCTTTGATCTTTTTCCCAATCTTTAGGGGTAGTTGGGCTATGAACAGCAATATTTTAACACACATAACAATCCCTCTCCCACCCTGCAATCTGATATCCAAACCTCAGATTTTGACCCACTGACAATTATATACATTTGATAATTATACTTTTAGTAAAATTTTCACTTTAGATAAATACGCTTTATTGGGGAATACCTTAATAGTCCTAACATTTATTTCCTTTGAACTCAATTTGCTTTACTGAAGATTATTTCAATTTTAGAATCATTTATTCCCACTTCTTTGTCACAAGTGTTTGTGCTGGATCTGTGAAAGACAAATTGGAGTAGCGTTAGCAGGCTACAGCATTTTATTCAAAACACCAAAGTTTTGCTGCAGCAAAGGAAGGCAGAATGCAATTCGCTTTGGGGTGCTAGTGATGGCCAAGGATTTTTATAGACATAGAAAGGAAATGAACTTGACTCCTATTGATTGCATCAGGGTTTGTCCATCTTATGGGGGTGGGTTTGGACACCTTTATTTTGTGTTGGGTGAAGGACAATGAAACAGGGGCTTGATTGGCCACTTGGGTCAGCTGCCTTGGGGGGTATTTCAAATTTCAAAAGATAAAGAGGAAACTCCATAGGGCGTGTGTCTATATATATACACACACACATACCCTAACTGCCTTAGTTAAGAGGCATGCCTTTTCTAACACTATCTGTAATCTTTAGTACACCTTCCAACACAGGAGACACGTTCCCCAATAACAAGGGGAGCAATGTCAAGGACAGAACACCCATGGGTTTAACCTGGGTTACTGCTTTTTCCATTATCCGTGAAAAGCTGTCTATAGTCTGGAAATCATATCTTCATGAGTTTTTATAGTGTGGGAAGAGGTCATAAGAACGCTCATGTTTCTAATTTTCCCTTTTAGAAGCTTATCATACATAGCCATTTGGGGAACAGCAGACACTATATAACAGGAATCAGTCCCATATATGATGTAGTACTTTGTATATTTTGTGTCCACATATGAAATACTGTGCTTGAAGAGCTTAAAAGGAAAACGATTGCCCTTAAGGAAATAGGATATTTGTGCGTAGAGCTAATTGGGCATAAACTCCAAAAAAAGAGTCATAGCCATCATTATTTTCATTGTTTTCTGATATCTTAGGCACATTTAATCAATAATTTCTTTTGCCTGACCCTTCAGCCTACCTGAAATTTGTGCCTTGAATGGAATAAGTTCTCATGTTTTTAAAGCCTTCGGGTTCTAGAAGGACAAAGCAATTGTGTTCAAGGTAGGAATACATAAGGCAGGAATAGGAAAAAGAGGAGATAAAAGAAAATCATGGTGATGGTAGGGTATTATTGGGGATGCAGATTGGATGTAGTAAAGGGTATGGCATGAATAAAAGAATGTTGGTGAAAAGGAAGAGACAGAGAATAAGATAAGGAAATTCAGATGTGTCTTGTTCCGTGATCTTGGGTGTCATCTGCTTGTTCTGACATTTTGGGCAGAAGTTGTTTATATCAGATGCCGTCTGCCTGTGGAATCCGCATGTCAATTTTAGTTTGAGATCCAAAATGGAAGGAACCTCTCAAGGGCTTGGAGCATGTTTTAGTTGTGACATGTGGATTGAGGGGTTCATTTCCTGTAGTTTTACTGACAAGTGGTAGTCAAGAAGACCTGATAAGAGGATAATTGTAAAAATCTTCTAGGTTCTAAAACAGTCTTTCATTAATGTCTCATCTGTATATCAAGTCTTTGGGTTGGAGGTCATGTAGAGTCTGCTGTACAGAAGACTCAGGAAAGGCAGCCTAGGTTTGTGAATGGTGGACAGGGATAGATGTGATTAATCCCTTACAATAATTAGCAATTTCACATTATTATAGTTTGGAGTCCAGTAAAGTAGGGGATGTATTGAGCCTCATGGGTCTCCCATTATAATTTCACAGGGGGTTGGCCGATGTTTTTCTGATGGGTTAGATCCTATGACCGTCATGTCCCTAGGCCAAGGCTGAGAGAGGGATTTGAATAATTTAGCTATTTTAAGCTCCAAGTTGCTATTTGTTCATTTTATCTTTCCTGACATTTGAGGATGATAGGGATAGTGAAGCTTCTGGTTGACGGGTGAGGCCTTGCAAAGCTCCTTGATTACAGTTCCAGTAAATTGGGAGCCTCTATCATTTGAGAGAATAGCAGGAATTCCCCAGATACGGAGAACGAAGTCTAATAATTTTTTTAGCTACTGTGAGGGCAGTAGACTTGTGAGAAGGGAAAAGCCTCTATTCATCCATATCAAAATAGACATATGATAACAAGGACATATTCAAATCCTACAGAAGGGAGTAGCTGCATAAAATTCACTTGAAGATGCCCAAAAGGGCCCTGTTGGTTGAAGCATTTGACTCTGTTCCACCTTTACACTTTTACCAGGAATATTCAGTACCATAAATAGCTCTGCTCATCTTTTTCTATCTTTTGTTGCCATGGGAAGTCCTTTCAGCAGGTGCCTGTTTTGAGGTGTTTTAGATTGTAAGAATCACCCAAATTATGCTGTGAGATAGGCAGGATACGAGTTACTCTTCTCATTTTCTGGTTAAGGAAACTGAGATGGGGAAAGTGAGTTGAAGCAAGTCCCAAAGCTGGCTACTGGTAGTGGCAGAACCTAAATGCCACTACCCTGGCTTTTAAAGCAGCAGGCCCTCTCAGTGTTCTGTTATATGCTGATGACACTTGTACATGGTTTTCTAAGCTTTAAAGTGCTTTTCAAGAAGGAAACAGACCTGAGTTCAAATCCCAAATCCTCCATTTTTGGTTGTGTGTGCCTTAGTGTCCTCATCTGCAGAATGTTAGAAATTTATACAAAATTTGCAGGTTTATTAGAATTTAATGAGCCACACGTTTTAGAGTCCTGATATTGAAATATTAATATAAGAATCACCATGCAGGCTCTCCTAATGGTTTCTAACCATTGCAAGTTAGGATATACTTTACCACTAACTTTATTGAGAATTCAACAAGAATTTTGTCCTTTGGACCTGGAAATCTCAGGAGAAATAAATAAAATTGTCAGCAGCTTTCAGGTCAGCTTGGAATGATACAAAGGGCTCTGTTCAGCAGACTAATTCTGATTCTTATCTACCACTGATAAAAGCAAGAGCTTGGCTTTCATTAGTTCATTGAACAAATGTTTATTGAGCAACAACTATATGCCACGTATCGGTCCAGGGTTGGGGAAACAGCGGTGAAGAACAAAGACAAAAATTCCTGCCCTGCGAGGATTTACATTCTAGTGGCATTTATTATACATAAGACACTTGTTCTAGTTATCAATTGTAGTATAATTTAATATAAAAATTAATGATGTAAAAAATATTGGAGTTAAACTTGGCTGGCAATTCTTTCGCTCCCTGTGTCATTGACCGAGGTGACTTTTCCCTGGCTAACACATGGACTAGTTTGGAATGTCCCAAACAGCTTCCCTCAGATGCCTGCTTCCTTGTCAAGAGGGTGGGAAAACTGAGCTCAGGGGGCCACTCTCCTTCCCACATAGACTCAGAGACTCTCCTCGTGGTCTTTCAAGCACGGCAGTAAGACTTCTTGTTCTATTTTTTTAATTTTTTATTTTTTTCCACATTTTTTGTGGTAACATATATACAAAACAAAATTTCCCATTCTTACCACTTTTATGTGTAAAATTTGGTGATATCAATTACATTCACAATATTGTGTTACCATCCCTATCATCCATTACCAAAACTTTTTCATCATCCCTTTAAGCAACAATGCTCCATCCCCAGCCCCTGGTAACCTGTAATCAACTTTCTGTTTCTATGAATTTGTTATTCTAGATATTTCATATGAATGAAATCATATTATATTTATCCTCTTCTGTCTGGCTTATTTCACCCAACGTGATGTTTTCAAGGTTCTTCCATGTTGCTGCATGTATTAGAACTTCATTTCTTTTTATAATATTCTATTACAATGGAATAATATTAATTATTATTTAATAATATAATATTAAATATTATATTACTATTCTATTGTATGTAAATATCGCATTTTATTTATCCATTCATTGGTTGGTGGTCACTTGGGTTGTTTCTGCCTTTTGTCTACTATGAATAATGATGCCATGAACATTGGTATAAAAATATGTTGGAGTCCCTGCTTTTCAATTCTTTGGGGTATATACCTAGAAGTAGGATTGTCAGGTCATATAATAATTCTGTGTCTAGCTTTCCGAGGAGCCACTAAACTGTTTTGCACATTAGTACACCAGCTTACATCCCCACTAGCAAGGATTCTCATTTCTTTACACACTCACCAGCATTTGTCATTTTCCTTTTAAATAATAGTCATCCTAGAGGGATGAAGTGTTATCTCATTATGGTTATGATCTACATTTTGCTAGGACAGTGATTCTGAGCATCGTTTCCTGGGCTTATTGGCCATTTGTATATCATCTTTAGGAACGTAATTAGAGTTTTTACATGGGGTTGGCTTCTCCCAGCCTAGGAGACCAAGGCTGCAAGGGCAAGACTTAGTCTGTCACTTCAGCTGCATTTTATTAGTGTCAAGTGATTACCTACAGTCAGACCAGATTCAGGGGGAAGGGAATTCAACCGTACCTCTCCAGGGGAGGAAAGCCAAAGGATTCTTATCCATCTTCAGTTCCACTTTATATGTATTATCTCATTTATCCTTGCATCCGCCTTGTGAGGTAGAGACTCTTAAATCATAACTCATTTTACAGACAAGGAAATGAGACAGAGAGGTTAAATAACTTGCCGATAGTTCCAAGGTCAGTCAGAGGCAGTCAGGATTCAAAAACAGGAATCTAACTCCAGAGCTCAAAAATTTTTAAAAACTGCATTATTCACTCAAGTGATTTGCATTACCTTGGACGAGTTGTTTAAAACCATTGAGTCTTAGTTCTTCATGCACAAAATGAAAAGCTAAGAATGGATGAGTTTCACCTTCAAATTTTTTTATAATTCTGTGATTTTTTAATCCTATATTTAGTATAATAGTAGTTGCTACTGCTGGACTTAGAAATAAGAAATGAAACATATTCCATTATGGGCTGGTGCCTCAACTTATAATTTTACAAAACGAAATACGTTGTCATAAAAAAGGAGAGTATATTATATTTATTTTAAAAACACTGAAATCATGAGTCATTAACAAAGGTGTCTAATGTTGTGTACAGAAAGTGACTAAACACACAATAGATTTAGCAAATCAAACAGTGGAAGGCAAACTCAGGCAGGACTCCTTACGTATCAGGACAGGGCAAAGCAAACAAAGGTATTTTGTATTGTGCTGGGAAGGTCAATAAATTCGGACTTTGCAAATTTGGAAGAGGCAGAGAAGTGTAGAGGGCAGGACCTGTGGAACTGAGCATCACCCTAAACTTCCAACCACAGGATAGCACTCAGACACAAGCAACATCTCTGTTGCCTGGAAGGTGACTTGGGACAAAACAACCAACAAAGTTCTGGGTTTAAGAAAACCATTTAAGGGTGAACAAGTTTGATTCCAAATTCTAAACAGAAAGTGAATATAATCTGAGGCAGGTCGGATAGGGGAGGTGGGTAGGGGAGGTGATTCTAAGACCCACAACAAAAAGTTCCTTTTGGTTCTCACACACCAACCCAGCCCCTACACCCACCTAGCCCTCACTCAGGTTGGTGCCTAAAAAGAACCAAAGAGAAGTGCAGCTTATCAGTCCTTTATTAGCATAGCCAGAGGGGGAAGGGCCCTTCCAAGTTCTTATAATGCAAGAATCCCAGCCTGAGACTACTTCTCCTCTTTTGGAGAATGCCCATGCTCATCTCCCTTCCAGCATGTACTTTCACTGTGCATTATACATTTTGAGCTGTACACACTGGTGGTCCTGGGATTCTTCGGCTATTCACACTGACTAGTCCTCGAGTTCTTCCCTGCAGCTGAGTCAAAAACCTCGACTGCCTCAGCCCCTGGTTGGAGTCTAGACTTCTCTTAGAATTCCCAGAGCTCTCCAGTATCCAGTCCAAAACTTCTGGGCTCTCTGTCATTCAGCTGTACATACTGACTGGTCCTTGAATTCTTTCCTGTGACTGAGTTAAGAACCCTCCCGGCGCCAGCCCTTAGTTGAGGTCTAGATTTCTTCGAGAACTCCAGGGGCTGTCCGACTTCATAACGTTTTTCCCCATTGCTAGAAGATCTTTAAAGAACACTTTTACAGAAGTATTCTAGAGGTACCACTGAGGCACAGAGCAGCAAGGAGAAGCAGGCACCGTTCTTTTTCCACTTTCAAATTTTTTTTCTAATGAGTAAAACATACTCGTTGAGAATTTGGAAAATGTAGTGTCTAGGACATTTGTCATTTTGATAGCCCTGCAGCTTTCTTCTCTTCTAGGCATATCACACCCCTTATCTTTCTGCGCTAATGAGCCTGAAGGAGCGGCCAGATACTGCTGTCTTCTTTCATAAACCTATCTTCCTGTTTAAAGCGATTATTTTAAGAATAGATAACTGACCCACAGTGGCTAATCCCACTGTCTCTCGACCACCAGCCTGGCCTCTGTGATTGGGTCAGCGATGGACCCGTGACCTAAAAATAGGCCAATGTGAATCGTTCATTGGTCTTCTTGGAGGAAATTCTTCTATGGTGGCAAAACTAGAAAATATGAATTTAGGAGCTGCTGGCAACAAGATTCTAAGTCTTGTGGAGAAGGCAGATCTATGATAGGAGACAGTGCCCCTAATATGCCAAGAGAAGCAGAAAGGAGAGGGTGTAGAGAATTATTCAGTCCTAGCAACATTCCTGCCCTAACTGGTCCAGTGATCAAACAAAGATACTTTTCTATTAAGCTTGATTTGATTCGAGTTTCTGTAACTTACAACCAGAAGAGTTGTATCAAATAAAAAGGCATAATGAAGCAGAATAATTAACACCCCCATTACTCAGTTCTTTTTTTCTTTCCTGCTTTTTTCCCTTTTCTTATCAAATTGAGAATATAGTACATAGTCTTTTGGGCTCTATTATTTTTCTATAATTATATCATTGAAAATTATGCAAATTCATTGTAATTTTCACAACTATTCCATAGTATTGGATATTTAGGTTGTTTCAAGTTTTTGATGCATCATTGGGCATAAATTTTTGTTTGTATTTCAGATTTTTTTTGAGGGGGGATAGAGTGTTAGAAAGAGAATACTGAATCAAAGTGTATGAATATTGACTTTTACAGCTTTTTTACTTTTGTCCAAAAAGTGATATGTTTATATGAAAACATTAGATAATTTTAAGCTCTTTTTTTTCTTCATGGGCAGGCTCTGGGAATCGAATCTGGGTCTCCGGCATGGTAGGTGAGAGAAAAAATTAAATAATTTTAAAGGATATAAAAGTGAACCACTCATCCTTCCATTTCTGTGCTTCAATCATGTTTCTTTTCCTGGTGTATCCACGTGTCTGTGTGTGTGTGTATGAATGTTGGTGTGTATGTGTATTTTTACGTATAAATACATATATTTTCCCCTGCCACTTTTAAAGAAACCTGCCAAATTAGGTATTATCTGTACTTTGATTTTTAAAATTTTAGCAACCTCTTGGCATTCAATTCCTGTCTTCCCACTGATGGAAATCTAGGCTTTTTCCATTATTTTACCACTACAAACAAGGTACAATGAGTACCATTCTATAAGATGAATCACAAATGTTTAAATGTATCTTTACTAAAAATCTCTACAGGAAAAATTATTGAATCAGAGTATGTGCATTTTCATTGTGATAGCCATTCCTGAAATGTCTCTACAGTGGTTATTCCAAATAGATTCCCAACAATAATGTATGAAAAAACATCTTCCGCAGACTCTTACCAAGATAGTGCATTAACAAACTTTTACATCTTTGCCCATGCGATCAGCTAAAATTTGTACCTTTTTGTAGTTGTAATTTGTCCTCTGGAAAGGTTGTACCAACTTATACCCCCATCTGTTAATGTGCTAGAGTATGTGCCTTATTTGCATCTTCGTCAGCTTTAAACATTATTATTGCTTTAAATCTTTAATAATACAATCTTTAATAATTTCGGAGGAGAAACTAGTGTCTCATTTTTCAAACTTGCGTCTTATTCATTCATGCAACGTTTATTTTCCAAGTATTTAAGGAATGTTGGACATTGATTTGACAACAACTCACTGACCTTGTCCTCAAGGAGCTTACATTTCCTTGATTACTTATGAGTTGGGACATTAAAAAACTAGCAGTTTTAAGTTGTGTTTTGAACTAGGGATTGTGCGTTGCCTCAAACTTTGTAAGGAGATACAAGATGATGGTAATTCTAAAGATGATGTTTATCATCCTGGTTGGAAGTAGAATCTAAAGATCTGTAGTAGAAACGTGATATTCTTCCACCATTTGTAAGGCTACTTTTATACTATTGTGTAGAAGGGCGAGAGCCATAGACTTCAGGAAAGTAGGCCAACTACTGTAACAGAGACCGCTAACTCTCCCCCACAGTCTATTCCTCCCTTCTTTCTTTTAGAATAGAATTCTCCTACCTTTTCAGTAGGGTATATGACTACTCAGCTAGAAACCACATTTCCCTTGGAGCTAGGTGTGGACATGTGACATGATTTGGGCCAATTATAAGAAGTGGTATAAACTATATCTTGGTCATTTCCTTAAAGAGGAAGCTCCCACTCTAGCCTTCTTTCTTCCTGCTGGCTCTTCTGTACGTATTACACATATACCTCTGCCATGGCACTTTAGCACGGGTAATGTGTGTGTCCTTAGATATTAAAGTCTGACATGCCCATCTTTGAATTCCCAGTACTGTGTCCACTACTTGATACATATACAGTGGGAATAAGTGCTCTGGGAGCCGCTCAGGCTCCTGGTATGTCTAAAGGCAGGAAGTCGATTGTTTATAACAAAATTCTGTTCCTAGTTCACACATTACCTCCAGTACAGAAGCTTGGGCCTAAATCACAGGCCCAGCTTTATGTTAACGTACAAATGCATCCCTATTGCCAAGATTTGGGCTTCATCAAGTTGTCACCTGAGACCTCAAATCCCAACTGCATGCTGCCAGATTCTTTACATCAGTGAAAATGAATGGGCAGTGTCTTCAGGCCTCTGGGGATTATGTCTAATACTTTATCAGGCATATAAAGTAATATGATCAGATTTAGGATATGATACTAGAGACTGCACGCAGCTATTTCTTTTTCTTTATCAAAATGACTGCGATTACAGACACATCTAATGGTTTTCTTGGAGAACTCTAAGAAGGATTGAAAAGAGGTATGCCATTGTGAATTAATAAAAATTTGGATTACATAAAAAAAAGATAGCTTTGTTTTTAGGCCATATAATATCTTAGAAAAAAGGAAACATCTTCCTGTAGGCTCCATAAGGGGATCTGCTGTGAATAAAAGAGAGACACACCTTATACTTAACATTTCAATGGCTAGAATACTTGAGAGTGCTTCTAAAGGATTGAAAGTGTTTGATACGCAGAATAGATTTCCACCTGTTATACTTTACATATGGATCTTGCTCCTACATTTAATTTGCATTATTGATATATTTCACTTAAAATAACTAAGGTACCTTTTAGCTCAATTCATCCCCTTTAAAATACGAGAAAAAAAAGCTGTGTTAATATAGTTACACAAATATTTTACTGAGAGTTAGATACTACACTATCAGTTTGGTACCCATTACAAAAATCTGAGCTTGTTCCTGAGTAGACAGATATTTGTTAAGATGTTTGACAGTGACTGTATAATGATACTAGAAACAAAGGGCTCTTATTAGGTGAGACTGTATGTATTCTAAGATCTAGTTATATGTTAATTGGAGAGATTTTGGAAAATCTACCTAGAATGATTAGGAAAAGACACTCAATCATCTTTCAAAATTAAGACCCCTGATGATAATTCATGTAGGGGCAATATTAAATCTATCTTCAGCCTCCTTTAGTACTAATAAAATAAATTTGCCAAGTAAATGAGTAATGCATTAATACTGAGATAGCCACTCAACCATTTGATGAAGAATGCAAGAAGGCACTTATTAAATAAATAAAAATAAATTAAGACATTTTCAATATTTCTCATTTTTTAACAAAGTGTATTTTGGTCTCTCTTCTATACATCTTCTATGCAGTGTACATCTTTAAAAAAATAAACCTTGTTTTCTGATGGTTAATTTTTTGTTTTCATTATGGCTAGTGTAAGGACATTCTCTCTATCCCTCTGCCTGTCCACCTTTCTCTTTCCATCCCCCAAACACACACACACACACACACACACACACACACGCTTGCCTGCTGTGCTTAGAAACAGGGAACGCCTTGTTCAGATTTATTAATCAACAACTTAACAGGTTCATTACATCCTGGTTCTGCTGAGACCTGAAAAGCCTTCCTGAAAATGTGAATTCCCCTTGGATGGGGGGTGGGATCACCATATCTTAGCTGTTAATCACCAACATCACTATTATCCAGGCCGGTTGGGACGTAGGGCAGTGCCTGAGGGAAGGGAAGTCTCCTTAGGGAGCAAAGTGGGTACAGGCAAAGGAGAGGGAAGGCTGCAAAACCAGACCTACTTCGCCTAGGTCTGGTCCTCTTAAGAATCCAATCCAATGTTGACCCAAGATGAGACCATTTTATCTCACATTTGTAGCCTTTGGCAGGGTTTGAACTTGAATTTTGAAATTGATTTGATATTCTTAACTTTGTAGAATAAGTACATATGATTAGATCTTTTTTTTCTTTATTACTACACTGATCTCATAAGTAATAATATTCAATATACCCATTTACAGTTACCCAGAGAGGTGAACTGATATGTCCCAAATCTAAAGCCTAATTAGAATCCAGATTTCCTGATGCCTTCCCCTATGTTCCATTATTTACTATTCTTCATAGACTCGTCAATTCAAAAGCATGTAATAGGAATATATCCATAGTGACAATATTTTTAGAAAGTGCAATTTTCCATAAGTATAAATAGCTTTTCTGTACATCATGGCTACTTTGAAGCATTGATCTAAAATATCTTATTGAGTACATTTTTGCTAATGGCCCATTTGTCTGTCAACCTTTAGCCAACCTCTATCTTCTGGAACCCAGTCTCAACTTGGAAGTCAGTGGAAAAAAATGTGGAGCAGTAAGGAAAATAATTACCATAAAGATCATCCACTAGGGCCGGAAGAGTCAAAGAATCAGAATGTATTGATAATAGTTAACTGGTTTAGCTATATTGCTCCCTAATCCATAGCAAATGAAAAGCAGCTCATTCAAAGAAAAGCAATACCGACAGAGTCACTGTTCAATCAGTAATTTCAAAGTGCCTACCATGCTTTAGGCACAAAATTAAATATTAGAGGAACAAAGATGAAAGTCAGGTCTAGTGAGGCAGACACATAATTGCAGTGGTGTGACAAGTGTCACACTAAAGGAAGGTAAGTCCCTGTCTAATCACAGAATTGGCCATGACTATTCCGCTTGTGAGGGTGAGCCAAGGCATCCTGGATGACGTAACATCAAGTGAGTAGTGAGTCTTGTATACTGACTAAGGATTCATCAGATGGGAGAGGAGGAGCCTTCAGGGAAGGGATGCAGAGGAAGACGGGAGAGACCAAACCCGCTCCTTTGAGGGAATAGTTCATTTGGCCGGAGGGGCACCGAGGTGTGACTAGACAGAGAGGCAGGGGCTGGGTCTTGGGAGTCTAAGGGGTTTAAATGGCATTTCATTGAATCATTGAAGAATCATTGACAGCTCTAAACTTGAAAGCTAAGCAATGCTGGGATAAGTCTTGAATTCCAAAAGTTCCACCTGGGTGTAGTAATGTGGCCTGGAATGAGGATCAGAAACTTCAGTTAAATGATGAGTACCTGAACTATAGTGGGAACCCTAGAAATGGAGAGGGAGAAATTAATTTAAGAGGCACTAAAAAAGCTGACTTAGATAAACTTAGTGATTTGGAGAAGAGGAGGAGAAAGGAAGAGAAGAAACCACAGTGAATCTCAGATTTGTTATTTGGCCAATGGATAAATGAATGCTGCTAAAAGGAGGAGCAAAGAGGAGGATACAGCTTAGGGAGAAGATAAATAATTTAATTTTTCACAGGTAGAGTCTCAAGTGTTTTCAGGGCATTCTGAAAATATCCATCAGGCAAGCAGAATCTAGCAGCCTGGAGTGTAGGAGACAGAGTCAGGGTGGGGCAATCACCCTTAGTATCAGAAAGCAGCTTTGGGCTAACAGAAGGAGGCAGAGGCTTGGAGAACCTAAAGTTCTGGGGACATTTGGGGAAAAATTGCCCTACCTGTTTCAAGAGCTCCTGAAGTATTATTTCTGATCTGACAGCTCAGGACAACATGGCAAGAGCCCCTCAATTCCTGTACTCACTCTTGCCTCCATTCTCGAGTGCTCACAGGGACCTTTTAGAGTATAAATGAGGTTATATCACTCTTTGCTCAAAAGCCACAGTGATGACTCAGACACAAATCCAATTTATTTGACATGGACCAGTAAGACTCTCTGTGGTCTATGAAGGCCTATCACTTGGGTTACTGCTGTAATTCAGCCACTCTACTCTTCCCTACGGCTGGAATGCTCTTTTCTCCAGGTCTTCCTAGCTGGCTCCTTCTCACCATCCAAATCTCAATGCTGAAATGTTAGTTCCTTAGAGACCTTCCTTAATCAGTTTAATGTATGCTCCCCATCCTCATCATTCCCTGTTCTTAATTGTATTTCCTTGGCTTTATAGCATTAAAACATTGATCAGAATGTATCTTTAGTTACCAACTATTGTATTGGAAATGATGTGCAAAGGTAAATTTCCACATTTATTATTTTATAGCAGAAACTGGAAAGTGGAATGTACTCATGTAGAAGCCTTGAATTACATTTGAGAAGTTTTATTTGGTAGTTTGTAAGGAGTCACAAAAATGTTTTAAGTAGTGCAGTGTTCAAAAATACTCGTTTGGTTAAAATATTATAAAATGTAATTACCCCACAATCCCGACCCTATACTTATTTACTGAGACACCACTTACATTAACTAGTTAAACTACAAAGAAAATTGCTAAATTAATGAACTTAATGGCAGGAATATGAAGTCTAGACAGTATCTGAAACCAATAACTTGTAGTTTTGTTATGAAATTGTACAGTTACTCCCCTACTTTATTTTCTAGTTTCCCCTCCATTTCAATGTGGAAGACATAGAAACTAATGTGTCATATGATTTTAAAATTAAGCCCAAACTGTACTTCTACACACTCTGTAGCAATACTGTTCTGCCCATAACTTTCAAAGTACCAGAGAACCAGACTTTAGCTAAAGGTAGTGCTTTAGGAATTGGTGATATTACTTTCTCAATAACGTTGGGAATGGAAAGTTCTTTGGTCCTTTCAATTTACTTCTGTTAAATCTTATAAAGTATCTACTGTTGTATCAGGCACCATATGTAGCCTTAGGGAAACAAAAACCTGTAAGACATATTTCTTCCCTTTTAAGGAGGATAAAATTTAATCATTTAGCTCTTAGTATATAGTAATTCAGTAAGTGAATAGCATAATTCTGTACAAGTAACAGATTTTTCCAAAGTTACTCCTGTTGGCCTCATGAAGAGTTGCCAGGTATAAGCAGGGCTTCCCCCCACTTTTTCTTACTTTGCTCTAATTCTCCAGGAATAAATGAAATCACCACTATTTCTTGCCTAGCAAGGGTGGGTTATTTGCATTTCTTCTTTTTTTTTGCACAGGCAGGCCCCGGGAGTTGAACCCAGGTCTCCAGCATGGCAGGTGAGAACTCTGCCACTGAGCCACCGTGGCCCACCCACTTGCATTTCTTTTGAAACACAATATTCCCAAATAACTTTGTTCAACCCAAGATATGTATAAATATAAAGTTTATTCAGCATAGTGTTTAGAAAAATAAGTTCACATCATTTCAGAAAACAAATAAAACACTTAAATGTCCAGGCATAAACCCCTATTACAGTACAACATACATACTTTAGATCTCTTTGGTTGGGTAATTAAGCACAGAAATGTTCTGGGACATGCTCTGTGTGCCATCACCTAACAGTGCAGTAAAGACTTGTCACCCCATCCCATGATATACATTCTGTATAGATTTACTTTGTGTAAGGCACAGTAAAACCATATTGATCACATAACTGGTTGCCTCTAAACATACAGTACATGCAACAAAAGAATAATTTGTTTTTGAGAACCCTGAAAGCCAAGAGTCACATGCTGAAGAATTTTGATTAATAAAATGTATGGTGGGAATAGTTATATTAAATTAACATGAAATGTATCCATTCGATACAAAAGAATGTTAAGTTCTATCATCTAATAGTTTTAGGAAGGTTCTGAAACATCTTTTGTAAAATGTAATCCTTTTCTCCAAAGTTTTCCTATATTGGTTATATTTTTATGATGAGATGAACAGTTCAAAACAGTTTAAAGAATGAAGAACTTATGGATATGTCCTAATGCCCACTTGTCCAGCATGTAGTAGGGCAGGCTGCAACACATGCCCAGTAATCCAACTTTTAACATGCAAGATACAAGGGCACACACAAGAAGGCTTAAGGTCAGTGTGCAATTTACTAGTGATTTTTATCTATGGCTACAACATCTACTTGCCTTTCATAACACAAGAAAGGCACTGAAGCATGTATACGATTCAGAGTTTTTTCATTACCATAAATATACATGAGCTATAAAGCAGTACAACACGGGTGCTCTTGCTTGAATGAGGAACAAATGCACCTTCTCTTTAAACTATAGGCTGTCCTTTACCAGATGTAACTAAGAGCTAAATGCCAAATTTTGGCTGACAAGAGTGCATAGATAGGTTTACACCAAAAATCCCAGGGCCAGTAGCAGGAGTTGGGCTTCGCAGGGAATTATTTACTCTTATTCTGATTCCTTTTTAGGGATCTAGAGGGTCATCTGCAGCATCTTCAAGCATTGGTTTACGTCAGAGGGAAGTTCTGCCACTTAAATGCCAAGAGTTCTGAGTCTGGCCCTCAGCATTGCAAAAAAAATATTTGCAATTCTGTGCAAGGAGATCATGGAGTTTATGTTATTCTATTCACATATACATGGGCTCCACACAGACTTGCCCTTATTTCCCTCAAAGAATAGAAAAGAACAATATGTTCTTTATAATGTGTGTTGATTCTAACTTGTTGTATTATATAGGTAACTGGAGGGTTGTAATTACACCATGTGGGAATATGAATAGGTTTCCTAGGTAAGTTAGGTTTTGTGCTATCTTTTCTTTTTCTTAAGGGAGAAAAGAGGAAGAACTCTGAACAAGAGAGATGCTTATTCTATTTTTGGAAGACATATAAAACTTTTCCAGTTATATATATGATACATATAACTTTTTAAACCTCCCATCTCCTTTATTGAAATGGTATTTTTAAATAAGTAACAAACTCTTGAAACCTGAAATAATAAAGTGTACAATATCATTTTCATGTAAACTATACTATGGAACCATGTAATCATTAATCTTTAGTAACATTATCAGCACACACCCAAAGAAAAAACAAGCTGCATAGTGATGATCGAGTGGAAGAGAACTCTAAAACACCTGACTTTGTAAAAAATAAAACAAAAACCATGTAGTTTCAGCAGTTTAGGAACATTCACTAATTCCATACAAAAAATGATGCTATTTATCAAAATGATGGGAGAAGAATTCTTCATAGGGCTCATAAACTATGCCTGCAAGCTCCATTTGCAAAACAACAAAAGTTTAAGTCCTCTATGGCCCTTACTCAACATGCTTGGCTGATGTAAAGATCTAGTATGGACCCTTTGTTCTGATCTTAAGGAAAATAAAATGTGGTAACCTTTTTATGTTCAACAGCTTTAAATAATCTCTGAAGAGATAACTTTCCAACTTTTCTGGCTTTCCAGAGACAGAGAGTAACTTTACTCACTGCATATATGAATTTCCATTATTATATCGTGTGTTCAGAGTCCTGATAAAAACTATAATCATGGCTCACAGCATATCAAACAAGCTTCTTACAGAAACCCAAACAATTTACTTTTAAAGACATAATTTAGTGCAAAGAACAGTCATGTGTCATAATGTAACAACTGATTCAAAATATTTAGAACATTTAAAAGTTTTGACAGGAAAGATTTTTGCTCAACAGAATTTACATATTCTGTCTGTAGTCAAAATTGGTTTTGATAGCCTACAGGATTGATTTTATATGGTAGCCTTTAATTTAATTAGCGCCATTCTCAGTGTAATGAAAAGTTTCAACAATAATTAGTTATTCATCTGTTTCCATCATTAACATCACACATAACATTATTAGAATTTAAGTCCTTTAGATTTAAAATAATTCTGTGGTGAAATGAACCCTGCTGGAAAGTAGAAAAGAACCATCAGTGCTTTTGTTGACGATTTTGTACCTTAGTAAGAATAATAAAAAGGCCACAAGGTAAAAAGGCACATAGAATTCTATAGAAAGCGTATTTAAATGAATCAGAGTTGCTAAATAAAGATAAAGAACAAGTATGTGAAAAAAAGTACCCCAAATTCCAATATTGGAGTTAGGGTTCCTGCTTCAGTATTATTAATATTGACCATAATAGACACCTGATAAAAACTATTACCTTTAAAATCCTACAAAAAGTAGAAGTTTGTCGGAAATAACTATGTTCACTTCCTGTTCAAACAATAAAAATAAATTAAACAGTAAGAAAACATTTTTCTTTTCAGTTCATAGCGCCTGAATTATAAGAGAAACACATACAGTATAAATAAAATTCACTGTAATTACTCAAATCCTGCTTATAGTACTGGTATATTTACATTCCTACTGAAGTTTGTTTCAAGAGTTTTTAGTGGAGTTCCAAACTCTTTCAGCTACACTGAACTACTACTAGCAACCACATTTGGAAATGTGTAGAAACTTAAAGCAAGGTTTTTGGGAAAAAGAAATGTGTATGTATATATATGTGTGTGTGTGTGTGTGTGTGTCTGGTGTGTATTTAAGCTATTTAGCTTCAAAAATACACCCTTAGGTTGGAGTTATATTTATGCTTCTTAACCTCATCAATGCCCATGGAGTAAAAGTAAACAAAAAGAACTGCACTGTTTCTAACACTCTGTAGCTCTATCTAATATTGTCAGATGCATATATTTTTAATTTAAAAAACTATTTATCAAGGTCCATTTTGATCTTAGAATACTAAGTGAACCAAATGATGTATCTTGACTTCATACATTTCAACTTGTTCTTTTGTCTCCATCTATTTAAAAGAGAACATTATGTGTGAGCAGAAAGGTTGCAGTAATGCAGTTCCTCTCCTATATATGTAAGCATGATCTTCATGCAGACCAATCCAAAGTCTCTCGAATCCATTCAAATAAAAAACTAGAGTGTTTTCTGTTTTTCTGACATGGGCAGGCTTTGGGCATCGAACCCAGGTCTCCGGCATGGCAGGCTTCGAGAACTCTGCCACTGAGCCACTGTTGCCAGCCTTAGAGTGTTTTCTTTTAAATGGGAAAATGCTTTATGTCCTTTGGGCTTCTTGAAAAGATTTGTACACTGGTGCCAAAAAAAAAAAACAACAAACAAAACAAAACAAGAGAAACAAGGTTTATAAATCTTGCATGTCTTCATCCAATTGGACAGTCTGGAGCTTGGCCAGCTCCTTTTTGTCTGTTTCCAGGTCTTCACAGACAGTTTCACTCATACCATCTAGGACATACTTGGATTTGGAGTCCAGCATCATTATGTTGCTTGTTATTTTGCTCTCAGAATTTGGTAAGAAATTCTCTTTTATGTTAGCTACTGATTGCAGAACCAAATGATGGTCTCTGGCGAAATCCTGGTGTACGGCTGGGGAGGGGTGACCCACCTGGTTTTCAGCCGTAGGAACGAGTTCCCCAAGGGAAGACTGGGTCATAGGGACGGACATTAGGTCCTGACCAGTAATAAGGGAGCAGTTTTGAAGAGTTGCATAGTTAGTGTTGCTGACAGACGTTGCAGTAGATTTGCTTGTCACAGGTGCAGGCATTGGCTGGCTATCAGCAATTTCAGGGTTTAGCTCAGTGGGATTTAGTAGTGTAGGAGGAGTCAGGGAAAAACTGTGAGTTGGAGACACATTAACTAATGACGAAGCCAATGGATGGAGACCACTCCCCGAGATACTTTCCGAAGAAAGGTTTGCATTTATTTGTGTGTTCTGATTGACAGGCATCAACTGAGAAAATACCAGGCTCCTCTCTAAGCCTTCCTGTTTAACAGATCCTATAGTCTGGCCTGAATTAGGAACAGCATATACCACTGCACTGGGAGCAAGAGAGCTGAAGAAAACCTTTCCTTGTTGGACAGTGGTGGACTCACTTGTAAATGTGCTCCCATCTGAAGTGCTTGAATTTTCTGAAATGTTACCTAGGAAGAATAAAGTACAGATTACTACTGATGGAAGTGATAGGAAATGGAACTGCTTCTTTAAACACATGATTCTTCTCAGGTATAGTGTCTATGAAGAAGCAACATTTCTAATACTAACTTTAGCCCAATCCTGATATAAAAGAATGACAATGAACATTTAAAAACTAGATTCCCAGGCTCCACTCCTTTACAGTCTAACTCGGTGTCAGGTAGGCCCTAGAATCTATATTTTTAATTCCCTGGCTTAACAAGGTAGAAAAAAATTCCTTCCAAATTCTTCTTTCAGTTAGGTTTCTGGTACATTATTACCGACTTGGCATTTCTCAGTTAGTGGATAGTTAATGCTAGCGCTGCCAGTTAGAACTAGAAAGCACAAATACAAAATAAAGTGCCTTTGTTCAGGACGGCTCAGGAACCGACATAAAACACAAATGGAAATACAGAAAACACTACATAAAATGGTTTCCCTGGAGCTTAAAGTTAACCATATAAACCTGTACAGACAAGTTTCAAACTTTCACCAAACTAGCCATAAAGTAACGTCAAGTCAACAAAACATTCAAAAGGTGTTTTGTGTGTGTGTGTGTGTGTGTGCGCCAGTTTTGAATTTTCAAATGGTGCTGTGGTGATAGGAAGAATTAATGATAATACTGAATTGTGCTTTTCAAAATCTTTTCAAAATAGATTAACATAAAGAACCAGAGCTAATGCTTCTCTAAAAGGTTTGTATCTTTTCAGGCTCTCACTATAATGGTCTGCAGAGACCAGAGATAGAAAAAAAAAATTAAATGGAAAGCTGAGAAGATCTTCCAATCAGATAACTCAGACAATGTAGATGAATTAGACCTTCCTCCCTGCCCCCTTCAAATAAAACCTTTTCTGAGTCTTTACATAGGCACAGTGAAATGATGGCACTTAGAGGATCCAGGCTCTCAAATTCTGCTAGTGAAAGAAACGTAGATTTGGGGAGAGTTTTATAACAGACTAATTCAGGTGGGCTTGTTTACTCTGATCTTAAATTAGATTTTCAGTGAAGTCTGCATTTTATTTTGAGAAAACAGCTCAATGTTAAAGGTAATTCACCCAAAAGGTTTCCCTTTCTGAATTATCATAATTGTGATTATATTGTCACTTGTATTGATAAGTGCCACAGGGCTGTTTGTGTTCTCTAAACATTTTTAATAATCCTAAATATAAAGAAATGTCTTTAATAAAAAGAAAAAAATGGAAAACACTGTATTTATTTAAAGTATTTTCCAACATTTAATCACCAGAAAGCATTCATCACAGAAATATTGGTGTTAAGAAAAACATTCTAGGGCTTTTATTTGAAAAGGTTTGGCTTCAATTTAAACTACTTTGAGATAGTATCTCAGGCTGCTAAAATGTAGCAAAACCCACCTCAAATAGATATCTGTTTTTTGTGTGTATACCCGTGAAACTGTTCATCAGTGTAGATGTGAACAAGATTGTTATTTTTTGATAGAATCAAAATAATGTTATAGATGCTACATTTTCCCCAATTGCTGTTGTATATAAATAATTTTTCTGAATGTGTAAAAATTATTACATTTATAAATGAAGTGAAAAGCAGATGTGATATAGAACTGCAATTCAATTATAAATTGATTAATAATTTAAAAACCAGTAAAAATAATATAGGTACAAAGTATAGCTTTACAAAGTACTGATGATAAAGGAAAAAAACCTTATTTTCTCAGAATATAAAGTGAGTAAAAGATAGTCTGTTTTTTTTATATAAATCCCAACTAGAGGAAGATAATCTACCTTGTCTAAAAATTGTTAAGAAAGGGTAGCTATTTATTTATTTTAGAGAAAGGCTGAATCCTCAAAATGTGGCTTTATTATGAACTGCAATATGCAACTATTTTAAAGGAATGTTGCTTCCTGGACCCATCTGCTTAAACTTTTGCCTTCAATTTATCCAGACAGCCTAAGAATTGATAGCTGTTTTAGCTATTTTAACTGAAAATGCCATTTTTATTCCTATTAAATGTCCCATTTAAAAAATTAGCTTTTAGTTCATACTAATTTTCTATGGTAGCATTTTTCTAGGTTATACATCAAAAGTATTTCTGCTTTCTCATCCCTCAAAGCTTGTACCATATTTTTTCTGTTCAAATTTCTCTTCAAAATGTTACCTATTGTCAGGAAATTTTCTTAAGCAAAGAAAAGGGGTTAGACCCACATCAAATTATTATAAAACTAAGCATTTTTGGCTTTCCCTGTACTTTTCATATTTTTGCCCTGTTAGATTGTGATTTCACCTAATTCTTTCCATAGCTTGGAATAATGAAGAAATTAATAGTGTGCTACATCAATGAACAAATGTATAGTGTGCTACAGAACGGTTGTATTTTAATACCATTTTACCTACAGGGAAACAAGTACAGAAGGAAATTTATTCCAGAATAGTTTTGCCATTAATGCCCAAAGTAAACTGAAGTAGAATATCGTTTGGAACAGTAGTTGTGCATAAATTGCCTTTTTTTTTTTTGGTAAAATCATCTTACAAGAAGCCAATCTTTAAGGCCAACAATTACTTATTTTGCTTTTATATAAATCTGGAATTTCAGATTTGCTTAAGGGAAGGCAAACTAGGATTAACATCTCCTTCTCCTGAATTCAAAGGACTCTATAATCTCTACCTCTAAATCCTAATCATTCCTATTCCTACGTAGAGAAAATTACACAGAGTGACCCAGACTGACTAAAAGTCAGTGAAAAACTAGCATATCAGCCTCACGCTTCTGGAATTTCAGAGCAGTGCTTTCTCTAGCAGAGTTTCCTTTAGCAGAGCCACAAACACAAAAACTAAGGCTAATGGCTGTCTTCTTAAATAAATGTACACATTTAGAGGGTGAGTATACCTGCAGTGCAAGAGAAACCCAATAACATATTCTACTAGCTTTTCTTCATCTGTTAGTATCAATTACAGGAGAAACATGACTCACATAATTGATTCAGTCTTTTTAGCTCGCTCTTCTAAAACATTTTTTTTGGGCAAATAAATAATGCTTAGGTAAAGCGTACACATTCTTACCAACTGCTAGACTTATTTTGTGTTCTAAGGAGTATTAATTTTTAATCTTAAGATGTCAAGCAGTGGGTAATTCTGTAAGCACTGATTGACTTATCATATTTCCATAATTGTAGAACTGGCAAGACTTGCTATGAACTGTATTTTTCCATGCAGTTGGTAGGCAAAAAAAAAAAAAAAGCTCATCCTCATGATGTGAGGGACTCAAGCAAGCTGGGTATTACATGATTGTTGTGAAGGAGAACTGAATTCAGGTTATTCTGCAGCTGTGGCAGCCCTTCGTAAGGCATCTGAACAGCAACATCAGTCATATAACATAGAAAATGCATCATTGACAGCACTGACCGACACATTCACAGTCGCATTATGGTACCAAATGAGACTTTTACCTTGTGAAGCTGCCACTGAAACAGGAGGCAGCTGCAGCGGAGAGAATCCAATGCTCCCATTAAGGAACTGGCTGTTTGCTCCGGAACTGGGGATCTGGACAATGCCATATTGGTTAATTTGCACTGGGGTAGTAAAAGTCACTACAGAACCTCCGTCCTGGGAAGCCATTGTTTCAATGCCTTCTCTTTTCACTTCAGTGCTGGGTATCAGCCCTGGGAATGATGCAGGCGCATTGGGGCTATAGGAGGTGGTGGCTGCTGAGTTAGCTACAGAACTCTGGAGGACTTTGAATTCCTTCACATCCTGGGAGGCAGACCCCAGTATGTCAGTCATGGATATACCATTGCTCACAATGTTTGATGCCATTTTTGGTGGGTTCAGTGACACTGTCTGTGTATTTCCCACATTTAATCCATTAAGGATAACTCCATTGGGTCCCTGAATAAAAGAATTGCCATTAAGGAAGACAGGTGAAGTACTTGCAGGCACCAAACTTCCATTCAACAAAACACCAGAAGAGCTTAATGATATCTTAGCATTTCCAATTTGTTGCATATATACCGGCTCCATGTGACTGGAAAGGCTGAGGTTGGTGACACCATCAGATGACCCGGTGAGTGGGTGAGGAGACAAATCCTCATGTCCCTTGCTGGATTCATCTTCGGTGCTGGGATTGCCATCTGACTCACTGTACCGAGGGAGAAATCAAAACATTCAGAAGGTCAGGGGGATGACATTTTATATAGTGCCATTTGTTTTGAAAACCAGCCTCTAAATCCATTAAAGGCAGTATTTAAGGAAAGCACAGCAGGATGTCTGTTAGTCCTGATCAGGCTATGAGGCCTTTTTTAGGAAGATGAACTCTTTAGATTCCAACCATTTTTAATAACAATAAACTCAGGAAAAGTTCAGAGGTCTGGAAGATGTAAATTCAGCTTTTAGAAAAGAATTGTATATATGTTTCTATAGCACAAAGTGCTATTCCTTACTGTTAAATATGCTTCTTATGACATAGAAAAAAATGCATCAAATGAGGTGGTCATTCTTTCCTATTTAGGAACTCCTTTCCCTGCCCTCAAACCAATTCAGATTAGTATTATTTCGGAGGTAGATGAAAACTGCCAAAGGAGCAGGAGGTGTGAAGTGTTCAGCTTTATTTTATTTGCCAGTTAGTTAATAAGAGGTTATTTTCTCACCTGCTCCCAAACTTCTACTCCACCAGAATGACAACTTTCTCATTCAACCAAGTGGGCGTCCCTGTTGTAGGCAAGGCACTTTCAACCCCAGGGCAGTCTCCTTTGAATCCAAAGGAAGGAAGCCATAGGGGCATATTTAACATACACAATCCAGTGCCCTAGTGAGGTGGGAGGGAAAGGGTGTGGGTCACTCAGAGCCCTTCCATCAAGGACCGAGTTCCTCAGCTCCCCAATCTGGGGAAAGACCAAGGGGGTGGGACAAGTGGTGGGGGTTTCCCATTTGGTCTAAGGCTGGGCAGGGGAGAGAGAGAGGGAGGGAGACAGCAGCTATTTGAAAGCGTCTCAAGACTTGGCCGAGCAAAGGATCCCACATCCCTGCAGTGCCCCGCTGTGGGTTCGCTTTCAAGCTGAGGGGAGGAGATTATTCGGGCTTTGGGCTGCGGGGCCCGGAGCGTAGAAAGCGCTTTGATTTATGAGCTGAGGCTGAGCCGCCGTCGCCGTCTCCTAGGGTGACTCACCGGGGGTGCGGGTGGGGGGTAGATCCGGAGAGGGGCCTAAACCAAGCAACCGGGCAGGGGACGGGGATGTGGAGTAGGGTGAGTGTGTGTGTGTGTGTGTGTGTGTGTGTGTGTGTGTGTCGCACCGTTCCGCGTCGGGAGCAGGGGAGCACCCGCAGAGCCGAGGCTGCGGGGCAACTGGCCTGAGCGTGGCGTCGGCTCCTCAACCTCTGCCTCCCGCCCTGAGATTCCTTTGGGGAATCCGGGGCCTGTGGAGGGTGCCGGGGCAGGGAGCGCGGCGTAGCCACCGCGCCTTCTCCGGGGTTGTCCGCAAGGCTACGGAAGGGTGCGGGCACGTCGCGGGGCGCGTCCTGTTATGGTTACTCGGAGGCCCCGCGCCGCGCCTCCCGCCCTCCCTTCCTCACCACGGCGACGAGCTCCGGAGCCGTCGGGGCCCCTCGTGGGCGCAGCGTCGGACCGGCCAGGGCCCGCCGCCGCGAGTTCTGGAATGCACTCCGTGGTCACCTTCACCTGCTCGGGCGGGCGCCAGGGTTCCCTGACTCTTTCCCTAGCAGAACTTTCGGGTTACTCTGCCTCCCACCTCCGCGGGGCTGGAGACATCATCTCTTAGGACGGCCTTCTCTTCAGCTGACCTCGCCCCACGACACACACACACACACACACACACACACACACACGCACGCACGCACACAGGGACACACACCAAGTGTCTCATTTGGGAGCGCGCACAAAGAGGTGGAAAAAAGGGGGGGTGGGATTCCTGCCAGTAAAAAAGTTCAAGCCCACTGGGGTGCCGAGCCGACAGCGCCCCCAACTCCTTTCCAGCAGTCCTCCTCGTACCAGCGTGTCCCCCCACCCCCACCATTCGAGCCAGGAGGGGGCCAAGCAGTGCTCGGGGGCCGAGGACGCAGCCCTTCAGGCCCGCTACCCCCGGCGGCGCTGAAATCCGATCCGAAGGAGTTCAGAATCAGGTTTCAAAACACCGTAGAGCCCAGCCGCACCAGCACCCCACGTTGCCGCGGCCGCGAAGGCAACCACAGCGGGCAGGGTGAATGATTAACTCTGTCACATAAAACCCCGACGTCCCCAGACCCCTTCTGCGCTGCCGGCCCCCACCTAACACTCCCCTCCCTCCAGGGCCGCCACCGTGATGGCCCGCGGGGTCCGCCCCGCTCCGGGGGTCGGCGAGCGTGTGTGCGCGCGCGGGCCCGGCGGCGTCCGGCCCCGCGGAGGTGCAGACCCCGGCCCGCGCCAGCAGCCTCTCCCGGCCTCGGGCTGCAGCCAGAGCTGCCTTCCGGCGTCCGTACACCTCCTCTTCGCCCCGCCAGAGCCCGGGGGAGAGTGGCAACTTCGGAGTCAGCGGGATGGGGGTGGAAAACCCGGCCGCAGGGACCGGCCGAGGTGGGGGCGGGGACTGAGTTCTAGACGCACGAGAAGAAACTTCTGGGGGGAGGAGGGGGAGGGGAAGGAGGGAGGTTCCCCCCGCCCCACGACGCCGCCATCCCCCCCCCGCCCCCGCCCCCACCCCAGTCGCGGAGAAAGGTGGGGGGCGGGGAGAGGTGGGCAGCCGGACCCGGCTGGTGGGGAAGGTAAGCGCCATGTTTGCGAGCGCTAGGAGGAAAGAAAGCAGGGAAGGGGGTGGGGGAGTGGAAGGGGGAGGCGGAGGAAAGTTGGCGCTCACCTTTTGGACTGGGTCTCGGAGGGATTCCGGTCGCGCTGCCGGCGGTTCTTGAACCAGTTGCTGACCTGGGTGAGGGAGAGGCCGGTGATCTTGGCCAGGTGCCGCTTCTCGGCGGGCGAAGGGTAGCGATTCTGCTTGTAGAGCTCCTTGAGCGCGTTGCGCGACTTCTCCTTGAAACAATACACCGTCTCCTCGCCGTCCCAGATGGTGCGGGGCAGGGGGAATTTCCTGCGCAGCCGGTACTTGTCCACGGCGCCCAGCGGCCGGCCGCGGGCTCGCTCGGCCTCGGTGTAGCGCGCCTTGTACCAGAGCTGCTGCAGCAGCGGGTGGTTGGCCGACTCGAAGCTGTGGCTCTCCAGGATGCTGTAGAGCTCGGGGTAGATGCCCTGGTGGAAGGCCACCAGCGCCCGCGCCTTCAGCAGGCTCTCGTTGCCACGTAGCAGGTCGCTCTGGGGCAGGGACCACAAGAACCGGGCCAGGCGGTCCAGGTTGCCCCCCTGCTGCAGCGCCTCGCACACGCAAGCTACGTGGTCGGGCGAGAAGGCCAGCGGGGTCTGCGCGGCGGCGGCGGCGGCGGCGGCGGCGTGGTGGTGCCTGCCCAGAAGTTCCGAGTGGAGTTGTACCTGATCCGCCGCCGCTCCGGCCGCCGCCGCCGCCGCTGCCCCTTCCTCTCCGCTCACCCTGGCGGCGGCGGCCGCGGCGGCCCCCGGCTCCAAGGGGAAAGGGGCTGGAGCCTGGGGACTCAGCCCCGCCGCCGCGCCCCCCACAACTTCTCGGGGCGCCTCCTGCCCTTCCGAGGCGCTTTCCATCCCATTCTCCTGCTTGATGTCCGCTGCACTTGCAATCTGCCCGGTGGGGGAGGAAGAGGACATTTTTTTTTTGTTGTTTATTTTCCTCCCTCCCTCACTCCCTCGCACTCTTTTTCCTCTTTCTTTCCCCCTCTTTCACTCCTCCTTCTTCGTCTTCCTCCCCCCTCCCCCCCTCCGGAAAGCCCACTCCCTCCCTCCCGGTTTCGGCTGGATCTGGCCGATCAGGTTTCCCCCCGGCCACGCAGTCACCATTAAGATAGCTGCTAGAGCAAAGTAGTGTAAACGGATAGCTGCTTTCTGCCGTTCCCCCAACGTGACTCCCCGGGCTGCTGCATACTATAAGGCACGGGCGGCCAGGCCGGCCCGGCCGCGCCGCCTCATTGGCTGCTTCGCATTCCGAGGGAGGCGGAGACAGGGTGTCTATCCCTGTCCATCACCCGCCTCCTGCTCCACCCCTCGCCCTTCCCTCTCCCCTGACCCCCAGGCACCTATACCTGGAGGGAAACACCGACATTCTTCTCAGGCCCTGCTTCTGGGCGGGAAATTACCTATTGTGGCCTGAAAACTGGACAACAGCTTCTTTCAAAGAGAGGCCCTATGATTGCAGGAGAAATAGGGAATGGTGCGGCCTTAAGGTCTGGTCGGCTAGAGTCTTAACAAAAAGACCACCCTCGGTATCCAGATGAAAAAAGTTCAAAGAGGGCAATTCAGAAGCTTCCTGGAATCTCTCTGCATCTCCCGGTTTTCGAAATGTCTAAATGGAGAAATCTGTATGTAAAAAGAGCCAGGGGTAGAAAGGCACTAGGGAATGGTCTGTGGAGGAAACATTTGGTGTAAATTAAAACTCCCCAAGAAAAAAGTCTTCGAAACCTTAAAATAAGCAGTATAGATGGCTCTCTGAGAAGGGAGAACATGAGCCTTCAAAAAATGTGTTTACCTTTGTCACCTGGGTGGAAGAGATCCGCGTTTGAGATTATAATAACCAAATTTAAATTTTGTTATTTTGTAAATTTTGTTAAATGCAAATTTAAGTCTTCTATGTGAGCATTTTAAATGTAAGTGTATGAGTGACTCTTCTTTGAATATGATATTCCTGGTGGAAACACCTTGACTCTGTGCGGGTGTATTCAAGAATAGTGCAAGACCAGCAGCCCTTTTCCAAAAATACAAGGTGCAGGGAGGACTGATCTCTGGTCTGAGGCTGAAGTGCTAGGGGTGGAGCCTGTTGGTGTTTGTAGTTATCTCTTTCCTACATGGTTTGCATAAGGGCTTAACTCAAAAAAGGATGAACCTATCTCTGCTTCTCTGACTACTGTGGGTCCCTTGGGTGAGCTTGCTGCTCTTTCTCAAAGCCCAACGTTTTAACAACATCCTTCTAACCTTTACTTCAGGGTTGACTTGTAGCATTCCTGCTTCCCAGCTACTTATATTTGCCTGCCTCAGCAAAGTGTAAAGCAGCTGTTTAAGTTACCTGCTGTCATGATCAGCTTGGAGAGGTTTCTCTTTTGTGGACAGGCTGCATTTTATTGCCAATCAATCAAGATGCCACTTGATATTTGGATTTAACTTGCCTTTGTCCTACCCTAATGTGAGGAAGTCAGCAGTGACATCTCTGATATATTTAGAATTCACAACCACAGACCAAGTGCTTCCACCCCATTGGAAGCATCCAGTTAGGTATAGAGCTTCAGGACAATATTTGAGATTCCATGAATTTTAAAAACATATACTTTTAATTTTGGAAGAATTTTAGATTTATGGAAGAGTCGTAAAGGTAGTACAGAGATTTCCCATATGCCTGTTTCCTAGCTTCTCCTAATGTTAATATCTTACTTTACTATGGTGCATTTGTTAAAACAAATTAACATTGGTACATTACTATTAACTAAACTCTGGGCTTTATTCAGATTTCACTGGTTTTTTCATTGATTTTCCTTTTCTGTTCCATAAGCCAACCCAGGATGCCACATTGCATTTAGTTTCTTGAGTTTTTAAAGCATATTTATCAGAACAAATTAGACAGGAGGCAGTGTGGCATAGTGGAAAGGATGTAGCTTTGGGGGTCAGCTAACTAAATGTTGGCTTAATCCAAGACCTGCTACTTACTGGCTTGACCACAAAATGTGGGTAGGGTTGTGGTGAGGATTAAATGAGATAATGTGTCAAAAAGCACCTGATACTGAATGAATCCTCAGTAAATGTTTTTCTTCTTGATAGTGCAAAGTAGGACACCTTGTTTAGTTATATATACCTAATGAATATTCCTTTTTATTTACTATGAGACTATCCAACTTCAGGCCATATGTGACTTCTTCAGGTTATAATCAATTAAATATAGTGCATTGACTTAGAGAATAATTTATTGGGTGCCTGCTTGTGTTCTGTATAGTAGCTTCAGAGCTCCAGGTTTAATAGGTTATATAGGTAGTAATGGCTTTTTATGATATCTGTAGGCTGTAGCTACATTTGTAACTCCAGGAGGAGATTCCTGTAGGACCAGAAGTGAAATCCAACACCGGGCTCTGGATTCCTCTAGAGGGCTGAACCTCAGGGCTCTTTCTGCTGGCAATGAAAAGTGGTTTAGACGTCTTTGACTCAAGCATGATCAGCTACATTGGAATGGAACACCAACCTTGAGAGTGTGTGGAGTTTATCTCAGGGCACTGGTTTTGGCAAATGACTTGTAAAATTGAAGAATAGTTACTTATACTTTCTATGTTTGTCATGCTATGAACATTAAGTCTGCTGTGTTGATGTGTTGTAATTTGGGAAAACAGAGTTGGGGCTGGGATTGTATGAGAGTGAAAAGCGCCGGAAAACCGATCTGCTTAATTCCTCATCTTTTCCTTCCAGCCCAAAGATAATGATAAGAGTATGTGGAAATCCCTTTGCCATTTCAGTGTATTGAACAAAATCCTGTTCAGGACAAATGTTACTCTTGGCCTAAATATATTTAGCGTCTTTGCCACTGAGGATGGAGAGTACTCTTTTCAAGGTTGTCTTGGCTGTCTGGAAGATGGAGGGAAGGCCACCTCATTGTATCTTAGTGGGTTCTTTCTAATTCAGAAAGCTTATGTACTGGTTAGGAAAGTTAGGGTCTACAGTTAACTACTAGATAGAGGAGGTGTTCCATCGTTATGAGGGATTCATGGTTGATAATGTGTAGTGAGCATTTATGAAGGATCGTTCATTTGCCAAATATTTTTTGAACTCTGATTAAGTGCACGACAGTGTATCAATTACTAAAGGATAGAAAGCTGAATGTATTGGATTCCCTGACCCTGAGAAGTTTAAAATCTAATGGGGAAGGAAAGATTTATTGAAAGTAAAGAGGCTTTTACCTTACTTCCAATTTGACAAATTCCTGGGACGGTCTTTGATGGGTTCACCAAGGGTTGTGTGTCAACCCGTGAGCCGGAAGGCTAGCCTTGTGATGGGGTAGGCCAAGCAGAACCACCAGCTGTGTGGGTGAGGAGATATTTTCCGAAAGAAGGGATGGGGGTTGCTATTGCTAATCAAGGGGCAAAACAATAAATGTCCTCTTCAGATGAGGAGAGTCTACCTGCTTTCCGATGAGGAAAGGTAGGCTTTCCTCCTCTGAAGTCCGCAGCCTTGGAAAGCACCATCTGCCTTTGGGAAACAGCGTCCCTGGGAAGAAGAATCGACTGTTAACTGAGAGAAATGCAGAGATTCAGGAAGAGAAATAATGGGTTCCAATTGGCCCACTGTTCGGACACAGCTGTCTTCAGAAATGTAGGAAATTTGATGGCTTGCTGGTTTTTCTATATTGGCTGAGGTTTATTTGGGTTTAGAATTTTACCACACTTTCAGAATTCATGAATCTGAAATCTGGTATTTTAGTGCTTCCCTCCTCAATGCTCTTTGACCATTCTATGTTAGTGAAACGTACCAGGAATAATGGTGCACATTTCAGAGTTCCTATTACATGTGAGGCACATATAGTATGTAATTTAATCATCACAACAGCACAGTGAAGTGTATTATATGGAGGAAGGAATCTGAGGTTGAAAGAGGATAAACGATCTGGCTTAAACTCAGGTCTGCCTCCTTTGAAAGAAGCCCAGACTCTTCCTATCGCACTATATGGACTCTTTTGATTGTAGTACTAGTATTTATTAATTAACAGTTATTGAGCTCTTCCTTTGTGCTAGGTACTATGCTAAGCAATTCTTTTTTGGGTTTATTTATTTTTAGTGCAATGTTGGTTCAGAGAAAAATCATGCAGAAAGTATAGACTTCCCATACACCCCCTCTCACGCAAAATTTTCTCTGTTATTAACGATTTGTATGTTAATTTTTATTAACAATTAGTATGGTACCTTTGTTAAAACTGATGAAACATTATTATTATAATTACACTAGTAAATATAACCCATAGTTTACATTAGGGCTAACTCTTTGCGTTGTACAGTTCTATTTCTTTTCTTGTAACTTATATATAATCTAAAATTTCCCATTTAATCTACTCTCAAGTATACAATTCATGGTGTTGATTACATTCACAAAGCTGTGAATCTATTACCATCTTCATTGTCAACACTTCTGCATCACCTCAAACTGAAATTCCATAAACAATTAAACATTAAGTCCCCATTACCCATCTCCGCAGGGCTCCTGGTAACCTGTATTCTAGGTTCTGAATTTATAAATTCACATATTCTGCTTTTTTCATATGTGAGATCATACAACATTTGTCTTTTTGTATCTGGCTTATTTCACTCAACATGATAATTTCAAGCATGCATAATATCATTCTTTTCTTATGGATAAATAATATATGTGGTATATACATATCCATTTTTTTTATCCATTCAGCAATGGACACTTGGATTGCTTCCACTTTTTGGCAATTGTGAATAATGCCATTATGAACAACGATGTGCAAATAACTGTTCGCGTCCTGGCTTTCAGTTCTTTTGGGTAGTACCTAAAAGTGGGGTTGCTGGGTCATATGGTAATTCTAAATTTAACTTTCTGAGGCATTGCCAAGCTGTTTTCCACAGTAGCTGCACCATTTTACATCTCCATCAGCAAAGTATGAGGGTTCCTATTTCTTTACATCCTGTCCAACATTTGTATTTTGTTGTTTTAATAGTAACCATTCTAGTGGGTGTGAAACGGGATCTCATTGTGGTTATGATTTGCATTTCCCTGATAGCTAATGATGTTGAGTATCTTTTCATGTGCTTTTTGGCCATTTATATGTCTTTTTTTGAGAAATGTCCATTCAAATCTTTCCCCATTTTAAAATTAGGTGTTGGTCTTTTTTGTTGTCAAATTGTAGGGGTTCTTTATATATTCTGAATATTAAAACCTTATTAGATATATGGTTTCCAAATATTTCCTCTCATTCTGTGGGTTGTCTTTTTTACTTTCTTGATAAAGTTCTTTGATGCTCAAATGGTTTAAATTTTGATGAAGTCCCATTTATGTATTTTTTCTTTTGTTGCTTCTTCTTTTGGTGTAAAGTCTAAGAAACCACTGCCTAACACAAAGTCATGAAGCTATTTCCCTAGAATTTTATAGTTTTGGTTCTTATACTTAGGTTTTTGATCAATTTTGAGTTAATTTCTGTATATGATGTGAGGTAGGGTCCCCTTTCGTTGTTTTGCATATGGATATCCATATTTCCCAGCAACATTTGCTAAACAGACTGTTCTTTACCCACTAAGTGGACGTGGTGGCCCCTTTGTCAAAAATCAGTTGGCCATAGGTTTGAGGGTTTATTTCTGAACTCCCAGTTTGATTTCATTGGTCTATACATCTGTCCTTGTGCCAGTGTATGCTGTTTTGTTTACTGTAGCTTTGTTGTGGTAAGCGCTTTTAATGAAATATATAATTTAATTTTTTTTGGGGGGGTGCATGGTCTGGGAATCGAACCTGGGTCTCCTGCATGGAAGGTGAGCATTCTACCACTGAGCCACCTGTGCACCCTCTCTTAATCTCCAGCTGAAGCCCAAGGTCACATGGCTGGTAAATAAAGAAGCCAGCACTTGAATCCAGCTCTCTTGGTGCCAGATGCCAAATTTCTAAGTACTAAATACTGCCTCCAGCACCTTAGGTAAATCTTGTCCAATAGGTCTAAGTCAGCTGTAACCACTAATGTTCCCTGGTTGTAGTTTACCATCTGGGAACAGGATAAAGCTAGTAGCGGTGTTTCCTCTTACAGCCCCCTCCCAGCCAGCTGCACTCCTGCTTTCTTTATCTTGATCTCAAGGCTTGGGAGAAAGCAAAAGCAAATTCACTTCACAATGTGCTTGAAGTCACCTGTGTGAAAACCTGATTAAAAGTGGCCTGGTGGTAATAAACAATAATGCCAACTGAGTGGATGACTTCTTAATGTAGTATTGGCTCAAAATTTTATTTGCTTACTGACCATATTCATTCTGTCCCCAGGAGTTTCCTGTTCTGTTAAAATATAAAGGTCTTAAAAGTTGCTTTTGTTCTTGGAGAACTTCACTCTGAGTCATGCAGCTGGTTGGGATGAAACAATGTACTGTCTTTCAATAAAACCTTATGCTTCTTTCAATATTTCAATAGAAGCATAATAAACTTCTAGGTCAATGTAGCATTCGGTGTTGGCTATTTTATTAAACTTACGGTTTCTTAGCTCCTCTTAATGAAAAATTTTATGATCAAGGAGATGACATGGCTAATTTATTGGATGAATCCCTGGATGTCCTATACCAATATAAAGCCCTGCTCAGCCCTGGCCTGCTTTGAACTGCTGGTTCCCAGATGCGGCATCCAGCTGTTGGTCAGGTTCCCCCCTTCACACCCCTGAAATTCCAATGGTTTTTCCTGCTTATCGGTTACCAGCTGGGTTCAGTGTTGAAAAGTGTGTGAGTTGGAGTGTTCCTTTTTGTTTTTATTGAAACGAGTGAAAGTGCAATGAAAAGTTAAAATTACTGAGAGTGTGTACGGCTGCTATTCATTGTATGGGTTAATTTGAAAAAATCTTGTCTGTATGCCTGTTTGTCCTCGTGGAATTTGTGTTAGATGAATGTGACTATAAGATTATTCTTGGCATAAAAATTTTGCATTACACTGTTATTTTCTGGTCTTTCATTCTTCATTTACTCTGCTTATTCAATAAGCATCAACAAATCCTTGCTGAGTATCTGTTATGGAGTTGAATAAGATGTCCTTTATAGTGGGAAGTATTTTTTTTTTTAATCTATTACAGCTGTTTATAGACTTTGCAGCTTTGATAAATGTAATGAATGGTGGCTTACAATTTCCAAAGAGATTCAGGTTCTCATATCCTGGAAATGCTGAAATAAAGTTTTGTACATTCTTATAGGGTTTATTTTCCTTTTCAGTATTTGGGGGAAATAACTGTTGTCTGAGGGGGGTGGGGAATATTAGGGTCACGTGACACCATTAGACATATTTGACAGCCTTGAGGCAAGGGGCTCTCTGAAGAGCATATGACATATTATTTGTAGAAGTATTCTGACGTTTAGTGAGAATCTGCAATATTTAGGGTCTTTGCAGAGACGATTGTTCTAGATAACTTGTCCAAACTTTTCATATATGCTAATGCAGAGTATTTTCTGTGCTTGCATAGCTTTGCAAGTATAAAGGAAAAGTATAAAGCACAGGCTGAAACTGTTCAAAAGAAAATATCACTCTTAATTGTCGAAGACTCCAGGCACATATATACATGAAATCATGGGAATGTTTCCTGATAGATCTATGCAATTCATCTCCCTAATTATGACTCCGTACTTGCAAATGAGACTAAGCGCACAGAGATGCGACTTTGCATACCCTTTGCCTTTAAACTTTTTTTCCCCCGAAACCCACAATATTGCTCTGCTTCCGGAAGGCTAAGCTCGACCCGCGGCCGCGGAGCCGGAGACCTGGCTTCCGGAACGATCGTGCGGCGGTGCCTGGTTCTCGCCGGCGCGCCTTTCCGAGGGACCCGTTCCTGCCGAGCGCCTGCGGGCAGGAAGCGGCTGGGCGTCGGGACCCGCGGTGCCTGCGGCCGCGGCTGAGGCGGAGGCCGGCGACGGGCAGGGTCCGTTCGCGAGGAGGCGCCATGGACGACCAGGGCTGCCCCCGGTGTAAGACCACCAAGTACCGGAACCCCTCCTTGAAGCTGATGGTGAACGTGTGCGGACACACGCTGTGAGTGCGGCGGCGGCGGCGGCGGGGGAGCCGCGCGGGGTGGGAGGAGGGCGCTGAGGGGTGCCCGGCCTGGGCGCCGGGCGCGGGGCGTCCTCGGGTGGGCGCGGGGCGGGGAGCCGGGGAAGGGAGCTTTGCCCCCTGAGCGGCTGCGGCTCCGACCCGCTTGCCGATCCGGCCGCCGGTCACCGGCTGTCAGGCGGGTTTCTGCCTGGTGGCTGTAGGAATCCCGACGGCATCCTCAGGCTTGGGTCGCCGACGGGACCCCGGACGTAGCGCCGGTGAAAGCGTGGGGAAGTGTCCCATGAAGCCTTTTGTTTCCTAAGGAGCGAAAGTGCTGGGAAAAATTAAATGCCCCTGCTGTACACCGCCGCTCGATGCATTGTACGAGGCATTTTGAAAGCCACGTCTGTGTGTCCCCTTGTCCTGTTACGGCCCAGAAGGGAGAGTTTTGGGGGTTTAGCAAAGGCTGGCCTTCACCGAGTGCGCACCGGGTACCCGGCAGGGTTTTGAGCGCTTTACCACGCATTATCTCACCGCATTCCCCCAGGAGCCCTGCGAAGTAGGTACTGCTGTTCCCATTTCAGAGGGAAGTAAGTCGAGGCTACGCAAGGCCACTTACTAAGTGGGCGCTGCTAGAATGGGAACCCCAGAAGTCTGATTCTAGAACGCCCGCTTTTTTGGGGGGTGGAGGGGGTTTGGTTTCGCGCAGCTGGGAGGAGGAGGGAGGTTTAACGTCTGTGTTTTGAATCATCAGTGCAGGAATGGGTCACAGTGTTCCTTCCCAAGTTTTTAAGGTCAGGCGTGGTTCAGGAAGGTGCTTGTCTGTGAAGCACTTTGGGATCAAATGTGCAGTATGACGGGAACATATGTCATGTTCCTGCAGTTTCTCGATGATGAATAAGTTGCCGTATTATAGACAAAGTCTTTAGGTAAGCATAAGTTGCATGATTAGTTGTAATTATAATAATTATAATGGAACTTATTAACTCAATTGGTTCCTTTTTGTAATTACTTTTTATTTTCTTTGCGTTATCCAGTAGGGGAAGTACAGTAGAGCTGTGACTGAATGGTTTTTAAGGTTAGAAACAAGGTAAAAACAATCGAGTAGAATGTATGGAAAAGGGAAGTAAAACAAGTAGTCCAGATAGACTGTTAAGTTTTTAGTCTTATTAAATATTAGTCTGTTAAGTTTTCGTTTTATTTTTCTCCATTTTCCAGTATCAGATTTGTTGCAACTGATGTTGAAGGAAAGGTAGATGACCAGATGTTTTGTTCTTTTTTTTGAGGGGTGGGGGTGGGGGAGGGAGGTACATTGGTCCGGGTCTCCCATATGGAAGGCGAGCATTCTACCACTGAACCACCAGGGCACCCCTGTTTTGTTCTTTTGAAATGCTAATTAATGTGATTGACTGGAAGAAATTTCTGCCTAGCAGAAGTTAGCTTATGAGGGAAGATTATGGGATTTCAGTAAAATCAATCGCATTATTAGACAGTTATAAAATTAGTTTTAATTGGAAATTGCTTCCATTTGTGTCCTTAGTCCTTTTTGTTTTCTCATAAGGGTAAAGGTTATAAAATTGATTCTGGTGTTGCATTTATTTTGATTTATTGATAATGTACTAGGTACAGACCACACTTTGCAGTCGTTTTTTGACTTGAAATATGAAGAAAATGAATAAAAGATTATTTCCTGACTTCAAGAGAATATATATACTAAAGTAAAGGGTCATTCAAAATGCCATTCTAGGTTATGGGCTAAGAGAACAAATTTTGGAATCAGTCTGCTTGATTTTGAATATTTTCCTCTCTGAGGATTTGGGCAAGTTAATGCCTTGTGCCTCATTTTTCTTATTTGTAAAATAGAGATAATATAGTACTACCTGTATCACAATGTTTGAGAATTAAATAATCTATGTAAAATATTTGGAGATATTTAGTGGAGTGTCTATCATCTAGTTGGTGTTCGATATATATTGATTATCATATTATCATATTATTTGTGAGTGATATGGGTAATATCCGGTAAGGAAACTAAAACAGGAGTCATTTGGCTTCCTATGAAAGACTTGTATAACAATGATTATCTTTAAATGGATTCAATAGACTATAAAATGTGAAAATGTAGCTTTAATTATAATGATCTTATTGTAATTTTCTTAATATTAACTCTTCAGCATGTTTTCTGTTTCATTGTCCTTACTAAGAAGACCTTAATCTAGGCTAAAATTCTACTCATTGATTGTAGGAGAGCGCTTACTTACTTTTTTTATAACTCGTTAAAAAATTAAAAAATACACATAAGCAATTAATAGTTAAAGCAACATAAGAGTATTAAGTGAAGAGTAAAATTTCTCTGGCTCACTTCTTTATTTCCCTTTTTTTTTTTGCATGGGCAGGCACTGGGAATCAAATCCAGGTCTCCGGCATGGCAGGCGAGAACTCTGCCTACTGAGCCACCATGGCCCGCCCTCTGGCTCACTTCTTTAGAGCTAACAATTTCTAGATTGCTTGTGTAGCTTTCTGGACAATTTTTATGTGTATACAATCATGTGCATGTGTTTGGATAGAAAAACTTCTTACCCAAGCATAAGTGAGATATATTATATCCTTGCTTTTTCATTAAGTTGAATATCTTTCTAAAACAGTATGAATGTCTTTTAATTTTAATTGTTGGATAGTATTCCATTGTTCAGTTATATTACAATTTAACCAGTCATTTTTTGGGTGAACATTTTAGGTTTCCAGTTTTTTCACCCGAGTAAACATCCTTAGACATACATCTCTGAGTACTTATGCAAGTGTATTATCAGATATAGTATGTAAATGATAGGATAAATGATTAGGTGTGGATTTGTTGGCTTAGAGTATGTGGCTTTAAAATTTTTTTTTTTTTTGCCTTGTGTTTTCTTTTATTAATTTAAAAATTTTTTATAAACGTAACAAATAAACACAAACATTCTTACCATATGATCATTCCATTCTACATATATAATCAGCAATTCACAATATCTCACATAGTTGTATATTCATTATTATGATCATTTCTTAGAACATTTGTATCAATTCAGAAAAAGAAATAAAAAGAAAACAAAAAAATTCACACATACCATACTCCTCACCCATCCCTTTCATTGATCACTAGCATTTCAATCTAATAAATTTTAACATTTGTTACCCCATTATTTATTTTTAATCTGTATGTTTTACTTGTCTGTCGAAAAGGTAGATAAAAGGAGCATCAGACACAAGGTTTTCACAGTCACACAGTCACATTGTGAAAGCTATATCATTATACAATCATCGTCAAGAAATGTGGCTACTGGAACACAGCTCTACATTTTCGGTCAGTTCCCTCCAGCCTCTCCATTACACCTTAACTAAAAAGGTGATGTCTATTTAATGCGTAAAAATAGCCTCAGGGTAACTCTCGACTCTGGAATCTCTCGGCCCAGGACACTTTATTTTGTCTCATTTCACTCTTTCCCGTTTTGGTCAAGAGGGTTTTCTCAGTCCCTTGATGCTGAGTCTCAGCTTATTCTAGGATTTCTTCCCATGTTGCCAGGAAGGTCCACACCCCTGGGAGTCATGTCCCCTGTAGAGAGGGGGAGGGCGGTGAGTTTGCTTCTCTTGTTGGTTGAGAGACAGAGGTGTGGCTTTTAAATTTTGATAAACATTGCCCAATTCTAAAAAAAGGTTTAACAATTATGTTCTTCCAAACTGTGTGTTGGAATTCCTGCTGCCACATATCTTTGTTGAAATTGGGCATTGTTATTTCTTTTAAATCTTGCTATTCTCATAGATAAGAAAATATTACTGAAATTCTTTTGGCTTATATTGTGTTGAATTTGTACAGGATGTGTTTCATGGAATCGAACTTGGCCATTTTTATAATATTATTAGTTTGAGAAGAGCAAGTATTATTAGATGAGACACTTTCCCTGTTTGACTATTTGTATTCATTGTGCATGGCTGCTTAATAAATTACCCCAGAGCTTAGTGGGGTAATTTGAGAATTTACATACAAGAATATAAATACCAAGAGAGTGTGAATACCAGAAGGCTGGGATCATGGGAGCCATTGTGAAGGCTGGCTACTACACTATTTAATTCATTTTCTTATTTTTTCCTTAGTATCCTCAAGAAGCAAAGGCAGTAGTTCTTCCTAAAAGATAGGGAGTAGAGGATTATGGAAAGATTACTCAGGAGCACTATGGGAGAAAATACAGGAGGAGCAGCAAAGGAGAGAAGAGAAACACCCAAATGAACTGATTGCATAAACATAGAAAATTGGAATTCATGTTTTTCTTGTTGTTCTTTGTTTTAAATTCAAGGGTGAACATTTTATCAGTTATGGAAAGAGTAGATTTTTCCTGTGTTGTAGCTGAGCCACCTATTTCAAGAAACAGGTTTTCCATTGAATTCTGAAGGCAGATTAAATATCTAGATGGAGTTGATTGTATTTCCTCTCATTTAAACTACCATCTTTAACAATTTTAATGTCTGTTTCAAGTATTGATGGCAAAACCTGCTTCTATACAGGTTTTGAATCTCTATACTTATTCAATTCAAAATCATCTTTTCTTTTTAAATACGTACAAGACACAAAGTTACAGAATAAATAGAACCATGTATCAACCATCCTGAGTTATAAAAGATAACATTTTTCCATCTGTACTTAGGGTCTTCCTGTTTTCCTTTCTTTTTTCCCTTCTGGATCCCTCGCTGTCTCTTATTTGCTGATATAACTGGGTCATGTGTCCTGAACAGTTTCCAGTATGAATTTTGCTCATTGCATCTTTGTGGTATTATTTAATATGTTCCTCTGCCTTCTGTAAATTTAATTATAGACAATCATTTAGATATACTTATGTTTAGAAGCTTGAACACATTCAGATTTATTTATTGACAAGAATAATTCATAGAAGGTACTAATTTTGTTTTAACTAATATATAGGGCTTATGCAGTTCTTTTTTTTTTTTTTTTTTTTTTCTAACATGGGCAGGCACCGGGAATCGAACCCGGGTCCTCGGGCATGGCAGGCAAGCATTCTTACCTGCTGAGCCACCGTGGCCCACCCGCTTATGCAGTTCTTTTTTGAAATTTGGAAACAGCACTCTGGGAAGTTTTGAAAAAGCTACTTATTTTAGGAGGAAGGATTAGAAAAAGAGGACTTTTTAGATATGTAATTAATTTCTAATTTAATCCTATAATGATAAGAATATACTCTGTATAATTTCAACGTTTTGAACTTTTCTGAAACTTATTTTATAGCCTAGTATATGGTCTTCTTGTTGAACTATCAATATACAATGGAAAAGAATGTATGTTTTGTGGTTGTTGGGTATAGTATATTAAAAATATCAATTAGCTCAATTTCTATATCCTTACTAATCTATTTTAGCAACTCATTTTATCAGTTACTCTGACTTTGTATATTTGTCTGTTTCTCCTTTTAGTTCTGTCATAAATCATGTATTTGAACCTCTGTTATTGGGTACATAGATATTTAGGATTGTTATATCTTTCTGAAAGATTATTTTTCTTATCATTATGAAATGTCCCTCCTCTTTGTGTCTCTTGTAATATTCTCTCTTGAAATTTTTATCTGATATTCATATAGAATTACTGATTTGTAATGCTGTTCTACATATTATATTCTGTTCAGATCTGAACAGATCATTCTGTTCTACATATATAATCAGTAATTCACAATATCATCACATAGTTGCATATTCATCATCATGATCATTTCTTGGAACATTTGCATCTATTCAGAAAAAGAAATAAAAACACAACAGAAAAAAAAATTATACATACCATACCCCTTACCCCTCCCTTTCATCGATCACCAGCATTTCAAAATAAATTTATTTTAACATTTGTTTCCCCTATTATTTATTTTTAATCCATATGTTCTATTTATGACAGGGTATTTAAAAGGGGCATCAGACACAAGGTTTTCACAATCACACAGTCACATTGTGAAAGCTATATCAGTATACAATCATCTTCAAGAAACATGGCTACTGGAACACAGCTCTATATTTTCAGGCAGTTGCCTCCAGCCTCTCCATTACATCTTGAATAACAAGGTGATATCTACTTAATGC